>CAJQZJ010032578.1:0-31582 GCA_907164525.1 Lophiomys imhausi | reverse complement strand
TGATCACAGGAGAGCTGGGCCTGTGGGCATGATCACAGGAGAGCTGGCAAGGTGAACAATTCAGTTACCACCTGGCCCCAGATCCAGAGCTTTGAGTTGGCCTACCCCAACATCTACCCTATCTATGAACTGCTGGAACACATGAAGGGGATGGTCATGCAAATCCAAAGCTACAGGACCTCCATGGCACAGATAACAACAGGACAGCTGAGAGGAATCCAGGTGAGGTTCCAGTATTGGTAGTGTAGCAGAAGCCAGAGGCCTCATACCAGACCAACAAGTCATTGCAACAAACATTTGCAAGCAAAGTAGGGAAAAGAAAATACTGTGGGACAGACACACCACAACACATTGCAGCTTCCACAACAAGACTTTTTTTTTCTTTTGAGGGAGGGAGGTTGCAAAGGTGGAGGTGGATATGGACGGATGGAGAGATGAGTAGGATTGGCGTACGTGATGAGAAAGTCACAAAAGCCAAGAAAAGTAACTAAGACACCCTGCGCCCAGGTACTTGGTGGTGTGAACTTAGCTCATAGCATCCTAGTACTTGGGAATTAGGATCAGGCAGTTGCTGGGGCAAAAGAGGGGAACAGATAATAGAAACGTCTTTCCAAAGTGAAGTGAGTGACAGGTGTGGACAGTTCCTGGGGGTCAGAGCTCCCACGGTGACTTTATCTCGACAGTACTGTTAGTCATCCCTTCCTTTCTTCCTAAATTGCATGTGTGGTCTGACTTCCTGTTTCAAACCTCTCTCAGTCTCTGCCACTGTACAAGACCAGTCTTCACACTCAGGCATAGAGATGCCCATGCAACACACCCAGGTATCAATTTCTACCCTGTTAGTTATGTTATGATATTAAGTACCCCAGGTTGTTTGTAATAAATTTGTTATTTATTTTATTATTCAGGATTACATAAGACCAGTTTTGTGCATATATATCATTAGTGCACTTTGAGCAACCCCCCCCCGCCTGTGGTAGAACAGCCCGATAGGCTCAGAGGTTTGAATGGGTCCCCAGTTGGTAGGACTGTTTGGGAAGGAGTAGGAAGTGTAGCCCTGTTGGAGGAGGTGTGGCACGAGGGGTGAGCTTTGAGGTTTCAAATGCCCAAGCCATTCCCAGTTAGCACCCTCTGCCTGGCACTTGGGGGTCAAGAGATGTGTGCTCAGAGCTGTTCCTGCTGCCATGTCTTTGCTCCACCATCATGGACTCTAACCCTCTGAAACCATAAGTCCAATTAAATACTTTCTTTTATAAGTCACCTTGGTCATGGTGCTTTGTCACAACAATAGAAAAGTAACCAGAATATTCCCACAGCCCACTACCCCCCCTTCCCCCTACCCATGAGCTCACTGCAGCCATGAGCTCACTGCAGCCATGAGCTCACTGCAGCCATGAGCTCACTGAAGCTGAGGTTACCTACACAGGCCCGCAAAAGAGTGTATCCATTGCCGTTTCCTCATGCCTGGGACGTGGGTTCATGGGCCCCACACTCCACTAAGGGACTATGAGTAATTAGTGGTTGCTGGGACATTGATATGCTGCCTATGTTCTGGTAAATGACCCTCAATTCACGTTCATTAAAGTAGCTACAATTAACCCCAGTGGGTCACAAAAGAAAAAAAGAAAAAGAAAAGAAACCAAAGTAGCAGAAGGATTTGTTGAGCAGAAAAAGGGTTTCTGTAGAAGAGAGAATATGAGAGTAAAATGGGGTGAAAATGGCCATAAACTTATTATATACATCTATGAAATTGTCAGAGAATTTTTAAAAACCAGACATTTGATGCTGAGGTGAACCTTTGAAACATCATAGTAGAGACTGGAGAGATAGCTCAGTGATTAAAAGCACTGACTGCTCTCCCAAAGGATCCAGGTTCAGTTCCAGCTCCCACATGGTGGCTCACAACCACCTCTAACTCCAGTTCCAGAGGTTATGAAACCCTCTTCTGGCATCCACAGGCACTAGGCACACACATGGTACACACATAAGCAAAACACACATGCACAAAGTAAACAAAACCCTCACACTAATTTAAAGATACCAGACGTGAAGTTCCATGTGGTCTCTGATCCTGGTTATTTGAAGAACACAGATAGGTAAACACACAACGACAGTCACACAGTGGTGGATCCGTGAATGGAAGAGAGGGATTTGGGGAGGAAACACTGAACATGCCTAGGGCTTCATGACTGAACAAACATGAACATGCCTGAAGCTTCCTGATGGTTGGTCCAGGGTGGAGCCTTCACAGCAGAGCACAGTTTCCACAACCTGCCATGTAAACTGAAGGCTTATTAACAGGAATTACCATGAAGACACACGTGCCTCAGGAGAGGGCTAGGTGGTCAAAGTAGGTCCCACACAAACACAAACACAGAAGGTTAACTCCTCAGAACCGAGTAAATGCCAGATGGCATGGTGACCTATCTGTAATTCCAAAGATGGGTGAAGACAGGACACCCTCACAGTGAGCTGACTAGCAAAACTTGCTGTATCTGTGAATTCTGGGTTTTACTGAAAGACCAGCCTCAATGAATAAGGTAGAAGAGTTTACGGAGATGATGCCAACCTCAGGCCACCATACCCATGAAGACACACACCCACATGCACCCACATGTACACATGCACACAAAAATAGAAGGAGAAACATCAATCATTAATTAATTAAATTCACACACAGTACCTCACAATCAAGAATTTTTATAGATTCAGTAATGATAATTGCAATGGTTTAAATGGGTGCCCCACTTGTGTGTTTAAAAAAAAATAATCTTAAGTGGATCATGTCTAGCCGATGGAACTTTCAAGTGGGATATATCTACAGTAGGTCCCTGCTCGTGAATGGATTAATGGGATTTCTGCAGCCACAGCTCGGCTGCTTCAGGACTGTACTCTTGAGGAGGTGATATGCTGGCCCCTTCTCTTCTCTTTCATTATCTGTTGTCTTTCTACCTTCAGTCGTAGAGTGATAAAGAAAGAGGCACCAGACCAGATGTCCGCCCCTAGACTTTGGAATTTCCAACCTATGTAACTAGAAAAATTAACATCTGTTCCTTATAAATTACTAGTTGGAAGTGTTCCACAATAGAAGCAGAGAATGAAGTAAGATGACCATGATGTTTAACCCTGGCCATTCTCACAATTTGCAGTCTTTTGAAAGTTGTCAGCATCTGTTGATTGCCCCTCTATGCCATGCCCTCACATGGGGTGCTTTCTGCTTCACTGGCCTCTCTGAATGCCATAGCTGAAATATGTCAGAAGTGTGTAGAATAGTGGGTCACAATAGTGAGTAGAACCTCTGGGTCACGACCCCTTTAGGAGTCAAATGACCCTTTCACAGGAGTCACCTAAGAACATCAGAAACACAGATGTTTACATTATGATTCATAGCAGTGGCAAAATGACAGTTAGCAATAAACGTAGCAATGAAAATAATTTTATGATTGGGGTTACAGCAATAGGAAAGTTGAGAACCACTAATCAAGAACATCTGCCTTTCTGCTGGGAAGATGGGTTCAGAAACTTGCAATTTAATAATAGCTACTAAGATGTTCATGTTGGTTTTGTGCTTACAAAGCCATTTGAAAAATGTGTGTGTGTGTTTTAATGTTTTTCTTGTTATAAACAGTAACCAGAGAAAGGAGGTGGTGGCTCACCCCCTTAATCCCAGCCCTCGATAAGCAGAGGCAGGTGGATCTTGGAGTTTGAGGCCACTCTACAGAGTGAGTTCCAGGATAGCCATAGCTACACAGAGAAACCTTGTCTTGAAAAAAAAAAAAAAAACAAAACAAAACAGTAACCAATTCTCTTAACTCTCTGCCAGCCCTCTTCCCAGTTTCCTACCCAGCCCCCTCAAACATTTCTCCCTCAGTTCCCCAACAGCGAATTCAACAGTCCCTTCTCTCAGTTTTCCCAATATTAGCAGTTCCAAACTGTAACAACTATTCTAGCCTATCTTCTCAGCTCAACTTCTCCTGGCTCAAATGTCTCCTAACAATATCTTCTGCACCAACAGCCTTCTTTTCTCCCTCTGCTAGCTCAATTTGCTTTCTCAGTTTCTGATGGCTTTTTTTTTTTTTTAACCTACCCTGTTTCCAGAAATCCAAGATGCAACCAACACTGAAGGTTGTAGTGTCAAGTAGTTCTAATAGCTAAAAATTCTTAAAGGGCCAATTGACTAGCAACTGGGGATCCTTTAAAAGACCAGGGACACAAGATAAATCACACTACAGCCATTTACAAGGAAATATTTATTCTGTGTGATGCTGGCTCAACCAGCAAGGTACTCAGAAACCATTCAAAGACAATCACACATTACCTACAGAGTTCTAGGTCATCAGAATTCTGTTTCCTGCCTTCCTGGTTCAGCCATGGACCCTCCTTCACCTCCTCTTGTCTCCTTGTCTATAAAGTGATAATGAAAATTGCACCATAACATATCAACAGACTTGATAAGGCTCTATTAAAAGAGGCGTATTAAAATACATTTTAAAAAAGAGATCTATTGTAGGTGAGACTGCTGTACCAGCCCTCCTGCCCAAGGCTCAGGGAACACTGTGGAAAAGATAGAGAAAAGAATGTAGGAGATGGAGGGCGAGAAGGAATGCCATGAAATGCTGTGAAGAGAACAGGGAAAGACAATTGAGTTGTGTGCCAAGAGCAAAGCGACAAAGCCGTGCAGGGTGGGAAGGGATCTTCACTTGTTGGTTTCGCATCTTCCAGTGCACATGGGGCCTTGCATAGGTAATGATCAGTCAATATAGTTTATTGTGCAGACTTAATGTCTTTTTAGAATTAGAAGAAAGTAGTAACAGTGGATTTATTTGAGTTTCTGAAAGAACAAATAAACACAGATAATAAGCTCAAAGGTCAGAGTAGGGAAAGGCATGATGTTTTTGTACTTTGACAAATGCCAGGTGGAGAGGCCATGCCAGTCCGCCAAGTTCACGCAGTGTGCAAGTGGCTTTCCTACAGGCTGCATCCCAGACACCTCCTCCCTTCCCAGCAAATAAATGCTCACTGGCCTCATTGGATCTCAGCTGGCACAGCAGAGGGGCCTTGACAGACTCTCTGCTGGGAGGGAAACTTAGAGGCCAGATCTGCTGAAGGAAAGCTGAGATGGAGCTCATCCCCAACCTTTCTATGGAAACCTGGATACTGCTGGCTACCAGCCTGGTTCTCATCTACATGTGAGTAGCTGTCCAGGCTCCTCCCCTATCTGTAACTGGAAATCCAGTGCCCCTCCACTTCCTTTTCCGTTGAAACATCCAAAGAGATCATAGAGGGGAAGCTGAGTCAACACTTAGGTAGTTCCTACTGATGTCATTGGCCATCCTATGGGCTCCCACCCAGAACTCTAACTTTACAGACTTTGACAAGACTTGCTCCTATAATAATTCAGTTGGCTCTCAGTCTGCACCTAGATGAACCAACAATTGGTGGTATTATAGACAATTGGCTACTATGCTGGTTAGTTTCTCAGTACCAACTTGACAGACATAACCTGGAATTACCCAAGAAAAGAGTTAGATAGAGAAATTGTCTAGATCAAGTTGATCGGTAGACAATCCTATGGAGGAAGATCCATCTCATTGTGAGTGGCAGCATTCCGAGGCAATTATACAAGACAAAAGAAAACTAGCTGAAAGCAAACGAGCAAAGGTGGGTCTGTTCTCTCTGTGCATTTAAGTGTGACTGGTTCCTTGGGTTTCTGCCTTGCCTTCCCAGATAACATGGAGTTGTCAGGAAAATGAACCCTTCCTCCCAAAGTTGTTTCTTGTGTGGTGTTTTAGCAACAGGAGTAAGGCTGGCACATTAGCAACCATGGCCTTTCTGAGAACAGTCTAGTTGATTAGATTTCTTTTCTCATTTTCTTTTCCTTCTCACTTTTGTCACCATAAGTGACGTGTGTATGACTCGTTCCCTGTGGATATGTGTGTTTCTTGTTCCAATTTACCACACCTTCCAATCCCACAGTGCATCTGTTCTGATTTGCTCTCTGCTGCTATGATCAATACCATGACCAAAAGCAATCTGAAAAGGAGAGAGTTTATTTCACTTCGTAGCTCACAGTCCATCTTGAAGTGAAGCCAGGACAGAAACTTGAGGCAGGAACCTAAAGGTAGAAACTGAAGCATAAGGCAAGGAGGAACACTGCTCCCTGGCTGGCTCCCTATGACTCACTCAGCCAGCTTTCTTATACCACCCAGCCCCACCTGCCTAGGGGTGACACTACCCACAGGGGACTGGACCCTCCTACATCGATCATTAATTGAGACAATGCCACACAGACTTTCCCACAGGCCGATCTGATGGAGGCGTTCTCTCAACTATGGCTGCCTCTTCCCAGATGACTCTATCTTGTGTCAAGTTGATAAAAACAAAAACTAATAAGGACAGCACCCCAGCTCTTGTAGAAGGGCCAACTTCCATTCTTCTCTTTCCTCTGATTCTTATCCAGAATACTGTTACTTCCTAAAACAAATGATTCCACCTTGCAACGTGGAAACCACTTAACACTTAAATGAGTCTGTTGCTGTTTTCCTTGATCTGTTTGGTCTTAATAGCAAAAGACAGCCAGCACGATCTTGGGGGAGGAATCCCAGTTGCCAATCAGGCTTCACTGGGGGCTCCTTGGTGCTCCTTCGGCGTGTCCCTTCATGCAAATTATTGGGTATAGTAGATCACACTTCATGAGTTTCACTGGATTTGTAGCAGATGTTTGGAAACTGTGTTGAGTTAAGGGCTCACCACTAACAAAGAGAGAAGAAAGGAGTGAAGAGATGGCTCAGCAGCTAGGAGCACTGGTTGCTCTGTTGTATAACCAGGGTTTGATTCCCAGCTCCCACGTGGTGGCTCTTAACCATCTACAACTTCAGTTCCAAGGAATCTAGCACTCTCTGCTGTCCTCTGTGGGTGCTGAACATATATGGCACACAGACATACATGCAGGCAAAACACTCATATATGTAAAATAATAAAATTTAATTCAAAGATAAGAGGGGAGAGGTATTAATTTGCATGTCTGGAACATGTATAGTTTCATGTTTTATGTCATATACTTAATCTGTTGTCAGTAGGAAGTAACCTGAACTTCTGAGGTTCTTTTGTCTTACAAATCAAAGAATTCCTGGGTCAGGTCAAACCTTTATCCAAGTATACATTTCTGCCCTCTAAACTTGCTGTGACCAGCCTTCCTTTGCTTGTGTGAAAGTGTACAGTAACCTGCAGAATCACCTTCTACCAGTCTTGCTTTTTCTTCCTGTAACAGAAAATTTGTATTTAGAACACTTAATTTATTTGTATTTAACCTACAAAACATCTATATCCTATAACCTAATACCTACCTATAAGCAGTTAATATCAAGAACACCTGACCAATACTATTTTAACCTTCTTAAAAGGATATTAATATTCTTAGCATAGGTCTGTGCGGGGAAAACTTGATTTAAGTAGTCTGATTACGGCAGTCACTGTAGACAATCCTTTCAAAGCTTAGCGTCCATTCGGTCTAACATTGCCAGCTCATATGGCCAGTTTACTTGAACCACTAGATTGTGGCGGGTGTATGAAACCAGTCTGTTCAACTTGAGGTTCGCTTCCTCCATCAGCTGAGACTTATTTCTATAGTTTCCTCAGCCCATGGCCTGAGGCCTCCAAACTCCACTGGCCTCTCTCACTCTTCCGGCACTCTTGAGCCCCTAGACAGACAACTTTAATGTCCAGTTCTTAGAGAATTTTCTCTCGGCAGGTTCTATGCCATGCCCTTTCTGTCAGCCTTCTTAGGCTGGCTTACAGGATGTGCCTCAGGCTATTGCGGCCTAAATGCTGACGAATGGCGTACCTTGCTGTGCACTTCTCCAGCATGCATTGTCTTCTCAGTCCATGAGGGCAAGAGGAAGAGAGGTCCATGTGGAGCTCTCTGGTTTATATGTCACATTATCTCATGATCCTTGTGGTCTTCAGGGCCCACAAGATCTCTCTAGATATCCAGTGGTCCTGTGGCTTCTCGAAGCAACCAACATCATCTGCGGTTTGTGCAGTTTCTGAGCCACACCCCTTCTCTCAGAGTTGTGGCCTCAAGTTCAAGAGATGCCAAGCTCCTCCTTTGTGTGCTGTCAGGTGCTAGACTGAACTGCATACTAACTAACTTCTCCCACATTCTCCCACATCTGCCATGTGTCAGTCACATTGCAGTTGGAGGTCTGTAGCATCAAGAGTCCTCATCTATGGGAGCTAGAATATGACACAACGTCATTGATAACAGCCCTTCCCCAGGGAGCTCCTGCCTTAGTGGAACTTTGGACACACTGAACTGACTTACACAGCCAATGATCTTCCTCATTTATGACTGTCTTTTTTTTCTCTTATTATTTTTATTACTGTTTATTTATTACTTCAATTTACATCTCTATCACAGTCCCCTCCCTCCACCGATTCACCCTCCCACCCTCTCCCCATTCTCCCACCTGTCCTACTCCTCTGGTGTAGGGTGCCCTACATGCCAGCCCCCCTTCAGTTCAGCAGCCATATGAGGGCTAAGAGCTTCCTCTTGCATTGGGGGCCTAGATGGGAGCTCCACTAGGACAAAGTATCTCACTAACAAGTAACAAAGTCTATGATCCTGTTCCTTTCAGTCTGTTGGTTGAAGGATAGTTATCCTGTACTATATGGCTAAAATCCAGCTATAAGTGAACAGATGCCATATGCATCTTTCTGAATCTGGGTTAGCTCACTCAGGATGAGCTTTTCTAGTTCCATCCATTTGTCAGCAAATTGCATGATTTCCTTGTTTATGACTATTGTCATAAAGCAATAGTTTCTATTGCTTTAAAGGAACATCATGGTGACTTTTAATAAAGAAAACATTTTAATTGAGGGCTGGCTTACAGTTTCAGAGGTTTAGTCCATTGTCATCATGGCGGGAAGCATGGCAGCGTGCCGGCAGACATGGTGCTGGAGAAGGAGCTGAGAGTCCTACACCTGGGATCAGCAGACAACAGGAAGAGAGAGTAACACTGGGCCTGGATTGAGCATCTGAAAGTTCAAAGCCCACTCCCAGTGACATACATCTTCCAACAAGGCCACACCTCCTAGTAGTGTCATTCCCTATGGGCCTGTGGGGCCCATTTTTATTCAAACCACCACATTCCACTCCCTGGCCCCCATAGGCTTGTAACCGTAGCACAGTCCAACTTCAAAAGTCCCCATAGTCTATAACAGTATCAGCACTGTTTGAAAGTCCAAAGTTCAAAGTCTCTTCTGTGACTCATGCAATCTCTTAACTGTAATCTTCTATAAAAATCAAAATGAGAAAGCAGATTACATTCTTCCAACATGCAGTGGCACAGGATGTATATTACCATTCCAAAAGAGAGGAAAGGGAACATAATGAGGAAATACTGGACCAAAACAAGACCAAAAACCAGCTGGGAAACTCCAAACTCTACATCTCCAAGTCTGACGTCAAGGTGCTATTCAGATCTGCAACTCCTATCATTTTTATTGACTGCAGCACACTTCTTTCTCTTGGGCTGGTTCCGCTCTGTTTGCAGCTTTCCTCAGCAGATATATCCCAGGGCTCTGACATATCCAACATTTGGGTCACCAAGGCAATCCAGGCTTCACCTTCACAGCTACACACAGTGACTTCCCTAGATCTCCATGTAAGGACACCTTTGTCACATGCCTGGGCTCAGCAGCTTTCCTTAATCACAGAGCGATAGTCCATAACCCCTTTCTTGTATCGTTGACTCTAAAGCCAGAACCATGGGGCTGAAGCTAAGTTCTGCTGCTTGCTAGGGTTGGAACATGGTCCCCTTGTTCAATCACATCTTTTCCAGCTTTCGGTTTCCAGTGGTTTACTTCACTGCCTAATCTTGGCTGTCCTGGAATTTGCTCTGTAGATAAGTCTGCCTTCAACTCACCTGCCTCTGCCTTCTGAGTGCTGGGAGTAAAGGTGTGTTCTTTAATTCCTGTTCACAAATTGGAAGCCTAGCTGGGTGGGGTCTGGTTCTGAGGTCACCACTCCCTTTATTCCACTTAGCATCCGGTTCTTTGTTAATCTCCATAGGCCTTCTGGCCTATTCTCCCCAAAATGCACATTTGTCTTTTTCCTTGCTCACCTTGTTCCTTTTCATTATAAATCTGCATAACCATGCCACAAATAACCAAGTAACAGAGCCAATTCTAGGCTGTCTGGAAATCTCCTTTGCTGAACTGCTAATCCATAACTCTTCACATTAGCCTCAGGCAGATTTTTTTTGGACAAGGGCAGAATGCAGTTACATTTTTTTTTTTTGCCAAAACATCACAAGAACGGTCTCTAGCATGCTAATATCCTTCTCCTGTGAAATATTTTGAGACAGACCCCCACAGTTCAAATTATCCCAACAGCACTGTCTTCATATTCCTACTAGTATGGCCCAAACCCACTTAAAGCATCAGTTGCTTTCCTAAACCAAAGTCCAAAAGTCAAAATTCCTCCCAATAAAAGCATGGCCAGGTCTCTCAAAGCAATACCCCAGTCTCTGGTGCCAATTTCTGTCTTTGTTAGGGTTACTGTTTCTGTGAAGGAACACCATGACCATGGCAACTCTTAATAAAGAAAACATTTAATCGTGGGTGGCTTTCAGTTTCAGAGGTTTAGCCCATTATCTCTTTATGCCCAGGAAGACATGGTGCTGAAGGAAATAGCTCAGAGTTCTACATCTGGATCAGCAGGCAGCAGGAAGAGAGAGTGACATTGGTCCTGGCTTGAGCAACTGAAAGCAACTCAAAGCTGATGCCCAGTGACACATTTCTTCCAGCAAGGCCACACCTCCTAATACTGCCACTCCCTGTGGACCTATGGGGGCCATTTTCATTCAAACCACCACACTCACCATCATGATAAATAAAATTCTTCCTGGCACTGTGCCTATTCCAATGAGTATCACTAATTGGAAGCCCAGATTAACCCATGAGAGAAATGGCCTATAAATGCTGCGTTAGTCCTTAGGGAAACATACTGGAAAGCAGCCTTCCCTATAGCATAAATCAACCAGATTGCAAGACAGAGAATCTTGGGAGTGTCTTAAATTTCTCTGAAGCCAGTGACAGTAGTGAACTCAATTGTTATTATATGGACATAAGAATGCCAAGACTGCTTCCAGACCTTTCTAGACAGACAATTTTCAGAACAGTTAGAGCCTCTAACAAGGTTGTGGCTTAGAGAAAAGAAAAACATAAGTCTCTGACCAATCTGGAAGAACAATACTGTAAGGTCTCCATGGCTGTGTGTCATTCAGTTTCGCAAATAAAAATTCCCTTTTCTGATGAGAGTTATTGCTCCAAGAATTTTCTAAATGAACAAGAGCAAATGAAACACCCTGGGAAGCCTCAAGCCTGAATCTCTGGGAGGATAAAATCCAAATCTGGGGCAGTGGGGTGGTTCACCAATGGTGTTCTCTTGGACTCGAAGCATAAAAGCATCCACTGTCTCTGTCCCATCATTTTGAGCAAGGGAGGGCCTACTCAGTGGGCATTGGAGAGGAAGTGAGTGATTGGGATTGTAGCTGTTTGGGCCTTTACTGTTCTTCTTTGCTTACATGTTGCTTCTATGGTTTCATTCTTGCCCCTCCTGAGTCATGACTGACATGTGTCCATATGCATAAACTTGGATTTCTCTTCAACTTGTCATTGCAGATATGGGACCTATTCTCATGGGCTTTTTAAGAAACTCGGAATTCCTGGACCAAAACCTTTCCCTTTGTTTGGTACCATTTTCACCTACCGTGATGTGAGTTGTGTTTAAGCTTTTATGTTTTACTTTCATATTTACTTATTCATTCATTCATTCATTCATTCATTTATCCTTTCATTTGTTTATTTATTTATTTATTGGTTTTTTTTTTGAGACAGGGTTTTTCTGTGTAGTCCTGGCTGTCCTAGAACTCACTCTGTGCATCAGGCTGGCCTTGAACTCAGGGCTGGAATTAAAGGTGTGGACTACTACCACCACCTGACTGCTCTTTCATTTAGTATAGTTGCAATTTCTTTTAAAATTAGATTTCCCTGTTTTCATTTATGACTATGAGTATTGGTCCATACTTGTGTCTGTGGGCCTGGTGCTTGCACAGGTCAGAAGATGGTGTCAGAGTCCTAGAGCTGGGGTAACAGATGGTCGTAAACAGCCATGTAGGTGTTGGGAACTGAACTTGGTTCTGATCTCAGTATGCAGCCTATACCAACCATCAAATTTATGATCCGCCTAAGTCCGCCTGTGGAGCACTAGGATTTACAGGCATGTGCCACTAAGCCTGGCTTCAGTCTCTCGATTTATTTTTAAATGTGTATGGGTGTTTTACCTGCATGCATGTCTGGGTACCATGTATGTGCAGTGCCTGAAGAGGCCAGAAGAAGGTGTCAGATCCCTGGGACTGGAGTTACAGGTGATTGTGAGCTGTCATGTGGGTGCTGAGAATTGAACTCAAGTCCTCTGCCAGTGCTCTTAACCACTGGCCTGGCTCTCCAGCCCCCTCTCCCACTTTCTTATTCATAAGATTGGGGGACAGAGGTTGAGCCAGGAAATAAAAGCTTGTGTGTTCCACCAAGAAGTTCATATATGCTTCTTCCTATTGGATTCTTCACCTTCCCAGGGAGGGAACAGTTCCGAGTTTTCTAGGATCTCTGAAACAACATATGCGTAAGCAAGTCACCCAAGATGTAGTTTCTTGGTACCCATGGATAAGGATGGTTTCCTCAATGGCTACAACACTGAGAAAGTGCAAGAACAGCTGTAAACTCTTCATTCCAGACAACTCCTCTAGTTGCCCCATCCCTTCAGATATTGATTGCCATAGAGACAGGAAGCCTAATGTTGTGAGTCTTGCATCATTTGTGCCCTAGTTAGGAAGCAGTCAGCATGTAACAGGATAATAACGAACTGTATTTTATTTCTCTTCCCAGGGCATGTGGAAATTTGATTATGAATGCTATAAAAAGTATGGAAAAATATGGGGGTGAGTCTTCTGAAATCTTCCATTCAGCATGCTTGTTAGGATAATGCACCGCCCCCCCCCCTCCTGCACTGAGACAGTGTCAGCACGCAGTTCCTGGGGTAAAGCCTTTCGAGGTTCGTCCAGACAAAGGTGGTACATGTCACAGGCAGCAAGTTGAACAGTGTGAATTCAGCTGAGAGTGTTGCCCATCACCGCACCATCTGGGATTTGGTGGCCCGAGAGCCCTTAAGCCCATTGCCTCTCCCTTCTAATATGTCAACTCTATTATTACAGAGCCCTCCAAGCACATTCAATGGCATGTCCTTACAAAGATTCGCTCTTTGACATCGAAAGTCCTGTGCATGGGGTCATAGCAGATGTCAGTTCAAAGGTGGAACTCCACTGCTGTGCCCAGAACACAGTTTCACTTGCGGTCATCTGCTGCCTCTGGGTCTTACAATCCTTTCATGCCCACCTTCCAGCATGATCCCTGAGCCTTGGAAGGGGGAGGGGTGCTGGATAGTTTTATATCAACTTGACGCAAGCTAAAGTCATCTGAGGGGAGGGAGCCCCAACTGAAAAAATGCCCCCCTTAAGATCGAAATGTAGATGAGCCTGTAGAATATTTTCTTAATTAGTGATTGATGGGGGAGGGCCCAGGCCATTGTGGGTGATGCCATCCCTGAGCTGGTGGTCCTGGGTTCTATAAGGAAGCAGGCTGAGCAAGCCATGGGGAGCAAGCCAGTAAGTAGCACCCCTCCACGGCCTCTGCATCAGCTCCTGCTTCCAGGTTCCTGCTCTGCTTGAGTTCCTGTCAGTGATGAACAGAGATAAGGAAGTATAAGAGGAATAAACCCTTTCCTCCCCAACTTGATTTTTGATGATGGTATTTCATTGAAGCAATCGTAACCCTGACTAAGACAGGGTGTGACAGAGATGTCCCATTTAGGAATTAACACTTTATAGTCTCTTACTCTCTGCGTGTTGAGCAGTTGCTGGTCTCTGTGCTAATCACTGTCCTCTGTGAAAACAGCACTTCTCAACCTGTGGGTTGTGGCCATCAGAGAACACATATTTTCTGGTGGTTTCAGTAACACCTAAGCATAAATTTACTTTTGGTGCTACTTCATAACTGTAAATTTGCTACTGGATGTAATCTAAGTTCCTAAGACCATCAGAAATGTGTGTTTTACGATGGTCGCCACCCACAGGCTGAGAACTGCTGTGCTGAAAGGGTTGAAGGCTGAGACCTGTGCTAATCTATGGGTGTAGAAAATCTTTAGGAATTGTTTTTTGTTATGTCCATTTAGTGGTGCATTGTCCTTTAGGGCCTATGACCTGCCTAGTCACACAAGATCAAGCCAGAAAAAATCTCAGCATGGACTGGGGAGATGGCCAGGAAGTCCCATCCCTAGTTGAGATGCTGGCAAATCATGGAGGATGGAACAGTTTTCATCAGGGATGGTCCCCCCAAACAGCTACCCCATGCTCCAGTAGATGTTCCTACACACATAAACGTACTGGCAGCAGTAAGTGAACTCAGTTGGTCAAAAAGAGAAGAAAACGCATGAAATTGGAAGGGAACAGTAGAGGTGGGGATTGGAGGGGAGGAAATGGGCGTGGCCCTCATTGATCACCAATGGCTCCTCAGATAGGGGCGGGACTTCCTGCTCTCCTCCCCTCTCCATGCAGGGATCTTTGTCTTGATCTTATGAAGGTGGGCTGCTTGCTGTCACAACTGTGAGTCTATCTGTACAGCCGCCCTGTTGGGTTCAGAAGACAGTTTCCTTGCCATCCTCTGCCTCGTGCTCTTAGAATCTCTCCATCGCTCTCCTGCAATGATCCCTGAGCCTTGGGAAGAGAATCTACTATTATTCTGCTAAATGAACACAGTATTGAATGGACTCCACGTGACTTGTCTTTAGACCCAGAGTAGCTCACCTCTCAGTTCTCCTCAGCAAAGCGCCTTTCTTCAGTAGATCGTGATTAACATGGGGATCCACAATTGGTCAACGTGCAGACGATAAGAGACTGCAGATCGCTCAGCCCTGAGTGGGACATCTGTATAACAATTTTGCTTTCTGTCCATTTATCAAATTCAAGATAAGGACTTTTTCTGGAAGTGTATACGCGTATTTCTTATCCATCTGATTCTGCTCACATTGAAGAAGAAATGCAAGGAATCGTTCAGCGACTGTTTGTTTCCCCCAAGGTTAAGTCTTTAGCAGTTTTGTTGAGTGGCTGAGTCAATGGACCAGTCCTTCCCTGTCAGCATGGCTGGTGCTTTGGTGAGAGGCTTGGAAATGTCACCATTGTGTTGTGAGACACGAGCAAGAGGGAGGAAGCTCTGCTGCTTCATCTCCTCTCATCCATCCTCAGAAACGACAGGCCTGGACACAGGGTCTGCTTAGGTGGCACAGCCCATAGAGATCACGTGACCAATGTCAAGCGTGTACTGTGCCCTGGTGTCCCAGAAGCAACTGCTCCTGCAACCTTATTACAAACACTGAATAATTTGTCTCTAAGTTTCCACTGATAGCATTCTGTTTTGACCTTTGAATCATTAATTCATTTTCTCTGAATTTTTTTTTATCCCTCTGGAGATCAAACCCCATGCCATGCACATGGTAGACAAGGACTCTACCACCAAACCACACCTCTAACCCAGATACTGAAATATTTAAACACCCAAGAATGGTATTGCCAATAACCACATACTCAGGCCTAGTCTTAACCAATGTTCCAGTGCTAATTCTAACTGGGATGTCACTGAGGTGCTCTTTTGTCCTAAGTGTCTCTTCCTTGCTTCAGCCACATAACCCTTCATTTCATGGGACCCCAATGGCTGCTATGGTTAGAAATTGAACTGGGAGTTCATGTTGCTGTCCTTTACACAATTGGGAGTGTGTACTGCGCCTCAGGGCTGGAGTCTGAAGGCCTGGGTGTGCCTGCAGCTGTAGAATCTGACTTCTGAACTTCAGTCCACTCTGTTTCCCACCCCCAGGTGTTATGACGGCCCAAAGCCTGTGCTGGCTGTCATGGATCCAGAGATTATCAAAACGGTGCTGGTGAAAGAATGCTACTCAATCTTCACAAACCGTCGGGTAGGCAGATTTTTCTTAAGAAACATCAATCCTTACTATTGTCTTGGTCAGTGTTCTATTGCTGTGAAGAGACACCATGACCATGGAAACTCTTCTACAGGGAAACATGTATTTGGGGCTGGCTTACAGGTTCAAGGGTTTAGCTCATTATCATCATGGTGGGCAGCATGATAACACACAGGCAGACATGGTGCTGAAGAGGTAGCTGTTAAGCTTATATCTTAAATATAAATCACTTAGCATATAACATCTCTGGACATGGTTGGCTATTGCATAATATTGAGATTTTTCTGGTATAATTGATGTTAAATGCAAATACAGTTGATTTTGAATTATTGTATCATAGAACAATTGCCAGACTCAATTATTATTCCTATAAATTCTTCCTGTGTGTTATTTGATGTGTTCTGCCCAAACAACTGGGGCATTGCCTGAAAATGAGAATGCTTTTGCTTATTAATTTGTAATCTGTATGCTTTCCGTTTTGTTTCCTTTCACTTACTGCACTAGTTGGCACTTCTAGGGTGGTACTGAAGGACGGTGGTGACAGCAGACTTTTTAAAATTGCTACAAGCCAGTGGGTGAAATATTCAGAATTTCATCATTAATTATGAAATTGATTGGAGGATTGTGTGTGTGTGTACACATACATATACATATACATACACATACATACACCTACATATACACATACACATACATATACATATAGTGTGTGTGTTGTGTGTATTATGTTATATATATATATTCCATTATATATACATATGTATTCATATATATATTACATATATTCCTTGGTCCAATGTTCATGGATATACATGACTGAAGAAAGTCCCTAGCAGAGGAACTAAATTATCTTTCATTTTCCTTGTGTCCCTGTATAGATAATTAAGATAGAACAACTTCTATATAATTGCATTGTTTCGTGAAATGTCAAATAAATATTTTGTAGCATCTACAGCTTTTTTTCCTAAGGAAAATCTATTTTATTTTTTATGTTTATTTAGTACTTCAGGTTACATCTCCAGCATAGTACCCTCTTTCCACCTCTCCCAGTCCCACCCTCCCACCCTCTACCTCCTATCCCTTCCAACCCACTCCTCCAGAGTTGAGTGTCCCTACATATCAGTCCCCCACCCCAGTTCAGCAGTCATATGAGGGCCAAGAGCCTCCTCATACACTGGAGGCCTACAAGGCAGCACCACTAGGGCAAAGTATCTCATGGACAGTTAAAAAAGTCTATGTTCCTGTTCTCTTTGGTGCATTGGCTGTAGTATAGTTATCCTGTACTATATGGCTAAAATCCAATTATAAGTGAATATATGCCATGTGCATCCTTCTGAGCCTGGGTTAGGTCACTCAGGATGAGCTGCTCTAGTTCCATACATTTGGCTGCAAATTGCATGGTTTTGTTGTTTCTGATGGCTGAGTAGTATTCCATTGTGTAGATGTACCACAGTTTTTTTTTTTTATCAATTCCTCAGTTGAGGGACATCTGGGTTGTTTCCAGCTTCTAGCTATTACAAGTAAGGCTGCTATGAACATAGATGAGGAAATGTCCTTGTGGTTTGGTGAGGAATCTTTTGGATGTATAACCAGAAGTGGTATGGCTGGGTCTTGAGGTAGAGCTATTCCAAGTTTTCTAAGATATCGCCAGACTGATTTCCATAGTGGTTGTACAAGCTTGCACTCCCACCAGCAATGGAGGAGTGTTCCCATTTCTCCACAATCTTGCCAGCATGTGCTGTCATTTTAGTTTTTTACTTCAGCCATTCTGACAGGTGTGAGATAGAATCTCAGAGTCATCTTGAGTTGCATTTCTCTGATGATTAAGGATGCTGAGCATTTCTTCAAGTGTCTCTCAGCTATTAGGTATTCCTCCTTTGTGAATTCTCTGTTTAGCTCTTTTCCCCATTTTTTGATTGGATTATTTGGTTTCTTGGCATTTAATTTCTTGAGTTCTTTGTAAATTTTGGATATTAGCCCTCTGTCAGATGTGGGGTTGGTGAAGATCATTTCCCAATCTGTAGGTTGCTGTTTTGTTCGAATGACAGTGTCTTTTGTCTTACAGAAGCTTTTCAGTTTCCTGCGGTCCCATTTATTGATTGATTGTTGGCCTTAGAGCCTGAGCTGTTGGTGTTCTGTTCAGGAAGTTGTCACCTGTGCCAATGAGTTCGAGGGTTTTCCCTACTTTCTCTTCTAATAGATTTAGTGTGTCAGGCCTTATGCTAAGGTCTTTGATCCACTTGGACTTAAGTTTTTGTGCAAGGTGATAAGTATGGGTCTAATTTCATTCTTTTTACATGTCGACATCCAGTTGGACCAGCACCATTTGTTGAAGATGCTGTTCTTGTTCCATTGTAGTTTTGGCTTCTTTGTTAAAAATTAAGTGACCATAGGTGTGTGGGCTCATTTCTGGGTCTTCAATTCGGTCCCATTGATCCACTGGTCTGTTTCTATACAAGTACCATGCTGTTTTTATTACTATTGCTCTGTAGGATAGCTTGAAATCTGAGATGGTGATGCCTCCAGAGGTTTTTTTTTATTGTACAGGATTGATTTAGCTATTCTGGGTTTTTGTTATTCCATATGAAGTTGAGAATTACTTTTTCTAGGTCTACAAAGAATTGTGGTGGTATTTTGATAGGAATTACATTGAATGTGTACATTGCTTTTGGCAGGATGGCCACTTTTATTATGTTGATCCTACCTATCCATGAGCATGGGAGATCTTTCCATCTTCTGATGGCCTCTTCAATTCCTTTCTTCAAGGACTTGAAATTTTTGTCATACAGGTCTATCACTTGCTTGGTTAGAGTTACCCCCAGGTATTTTATATTGTTTGTGGCTATTGTGAAGGGTGTTGTTTCCCTTATTTCTTTCTCAGCCCATTTGTTTGTTGTATAAAGAAGGGCTTCTGATTTTTTTTGAATTAATTTTGTATCCAGCCACCTTGCTGAAGGTGTTTATCAGCTGTAAGAGTTCTCTGGTGGAATTTTTTGGGCTCGCTTATGTATACTATAATATAGTCTGAAAATAGGGATAATTTGACTTCTTCGTTTCCAATTTGTATCCCCTTGATCTCCTTTAGTTGTCTTATTGCTCTAGCAAGTACTTCCAGTACTATGTTGAAGAGATATGGTGACAGTGGGCAGCCTTGCCTTGTCTCTGAGTTTAGAGGAAATGCTTTAAGTTTCTTTCCATTTAATTTGATGCTGGTGAGTGGCTTGCTGTATTTTGCCTTTATTATTTCTAGGTATGATCCTTGTATGCCCATTCCCTCCAGGACTTTTCATCCCCAGCTTTTAAAAAAAAAAAAACTCAACTTCAGAGCATCCTCCCTCTTCTCCAATTGCTCATACTGTTTACAGATGCAAATGAGAGCTGACCTGAACTAACACTTTGCCAAGGCCAATTGCTGTCTGTCGCCAATCCATTTTTCATCTGCACAGCTTTGAAGGACACTGTAGGGCTGTCCTATCTGTTTTCGTGGATTCTGCAAAGGTGATTTTCATTTAAGATGAGACAGTCATATAGAGGTGTGAAGCTGTGCCAGGTGTTACCCCCATTTATAAAGATTACAGACAGTTTCAATAAAAGCTTGTTGAGCATCTAGTAAGGACAGACACTTAACAATCAGTAATATTTGTTAAGCAAGTGATGCTTGTTAATCAGCTTTCTAGAATTGTGAAGATTATCACAAGTTTAATTTGATAAATTTTCTTTCTGTTTGAACTCTAGCCTTTTGGGCCAGTGGGGTTTATGAAAAACGCCATCAGCATCTCTGAGGATGGGCAATGGAAGAGACTGCGAACACTGCTGTCTCCGACCTTCACCAGTGGAAAACTCAAGGAGGTGATGATGGAGAGGTCACCTTCTTAAGGACCAAACATGGGGACTGGTAGAAAGCAAGGGTCGGTCCTCTGAACTAGAATTCCTATCAGATAGCCTTTTGTCTTCATACCTAGAGGTCCTGTTATAAAACGCACTGTAACATCCCACTTGTTGCTTCATGACTGGGGATGACTTGTCTTTCTGGGACCTGAGTTTCCACATTTAGCTACAGATGTTGCGTTTTGCACTTAGATGTTCCCCATCATTGGGCAGTATGGAGATACGCTGGTGAAAAACTTGAGACGAGAAGAAGAGAAAGGGAAGCCCATCAACATGAAAGAGTAAGTGGTGCCGCAGTTCATGGACTGTGAGTACCTTAGTGTCCCTCAACTCTAGGAAAAGGACATCTGCAGACCGACGCCAGGTGAAGGCCCCAGGTGTGAGTGTGACAGGAGCCGAGACCACTGGTGAACCCACAGGTGGTTCTGACTGTGTGGGTCCCTGCCTGTGTAGCTTGGAAATACCAGCTGCCTCAGATGTAAATGTTGACCCTCTTGTCTCTCTCTCCTCAGCATCCTTGGAGCTTACAGCATGGATGTGATCACTGGCACGTCATTTGGAGTGAACGTCGATTCCCTCAACAACCCACAGGATCCCTTTGTGCAGAAAGCCCAGAAGATCTTAAAGTTTGCAATTTTTGATCCGTTTGTTCTCTCTGTAGGTATGTTCACTATTTCTTCTCTCTTTATATCTCTTTCTCCTACATGCCAGTCAAAATAACAGCATTATCAAGATATAGCTCACGTGTAAAAATAAGTCAGCTACTTAAAATGTATAATTCAGTTTTTGTTCACCAAAGACACATATGTTTATCACCACTGTCACTCAGGAAATGTGGTTTCCAAAAAAACCTTTCCACTCTCATCTCCCATTCCTCCTCACCATAAGAAAATGTCCACGGCCGGGCGGTGGTGGCGCACGCCTTTAATCCCAGCACTTGGGAGGCAGAGGCAGGTGGATCTTTGCGAGTTCGAGGCCAGCCTGGACTACAAAGCGAGTCCAGGACAGCCAGAGCTGTCTCGAAAAACCAAAAAAAAAAAAAAAAAAAAAAGAAAATGTCCAGTTCTCTGTCTGTCCCTGTAGATCTGCCTACTCTGGGCACAACATTAAAATACAATACAAATATGTCATAGAATATATGGAATTTGGCCATGAATTTCTTTCATTGACCATCATATATTCAACAGGACCATTTGGTGCCACTCCCATGGTCCATAGACAAATCACATTCTGTACCATTTGATGGTCATTCAAGTTATTTTCAGATTTGAATTGTTATGAATAATGCTGTCATGAACATTGGCATTTAAGATTAGGGCTGAACATTTGTTTTCATGTTTTCTAGGTGGGGATTGGTATGCAGTTAGTGAATTATAGAGAAATTCCATGTTTAACTTGCTGGGCAACTGACAAATTGTTTCCACAATAGCTGCAGCCACACAAGTATATTTCCTACTGAATCCATTCAGTGTTGCTTTTGTGTGCATATGTTTTATGATTGGCCACTTGGGATTGGATAGCCTTTCAGGGTCTCGTCCTTGGAGAAAACTGATTCTTTTTCTCAGTACCATTAATTTCCTGTGACTTTTCGTCTAGAGGTAAGAGCCTCTGAAATGGCCACCGCCCCCTTGGCGTGTCAACCAGTGTTACCATTGCACAGGTCCCGTCTGGACAACCATATTGTTGGGGTTTCATGGGCTCAGTTTTCCTGTCATGTCTAGAGGACACAATCCCACAGTAGGTCTTCTCATCTTCTTGCTTTTGCAACCTTTTCACCCTCTCATCCATGGCTTTCCATAAGCCGTATGTATAGAGATTGCACTGTAGACATATCAATTTAGGTTGGGCCATCAATAGTTACTAATTCTCTGTATTTGTTTTTTTCCCCTCTGTAGTTCTGTTTCCATTCCTTACACCAATATATGAGATGTTAAATCTGTCCATTTTCCCAAGACAGTCAGTGAACTTTTTCAAAAAATTTGTAAAAAGGATGAAGGAAAATCGCCTTGATTCAAATGAGAAGGTAAATGTGATGCTGCGGTCATGATTCTCGGAGTTTAGTTACGGGTCAGGCTTGAGTGTGTGAGTTATGTACTCTCTGCTTTGTGCTCTCTTAAAAGTGAGTAGAGGAAACTGTGCTTAGAGCAAGATGGTGCTTCCCTTTAAAGAGAAGAAAGATGCTGAGTGATTTGATATGAGAATAAATGACAGAGACAGTGTCACACTTGCCAAAGGGAAGGAAAGTTATTATTCCCTGATATAAGTACCGGTCAAGTAAAAACATTGCCACTATCCTTCACTGAAAAAAAATGTCAAAAATAGTATTTGTACTTAGAAATTATATTTACTACTATTATTCAATCCCTAAAATTTATATCATCAAAAAGTGATTTCTATTTTAAACCTCTTATTTTGACATGTTCTCCAATAGAACTGAGGTCATAATTGGTGGAGATTGGCCCATGTTAATTTTAAGTACTTCTTACTTCGTGTGGGGGTGTTTTGTTGGCAGTGAGACCATAGTCACTCACCCAATAGGTGAATATTTTCTCTGCACAATCAGTTTGCAAGATGCTAGCCTAGCTTCGCCGATGTGTCCTGGAGGCCACAAAGTCTGCCTTCAGATCAGGGAGAAGGCCACCTGTGATGCCACTTAGAATTTTATAGTGACTGGAGTGTGGATCATCAGAGGGGGCTCACACAAAATTTGGAAATGAGCACTATAAATATAATTGATCAAGAAGGCAGCTGTTCAAGCACCATGCTAAGAGAATCGGACTTTGAGGACTTTCCTAAGCAAGTGCTTAGGGGAAAATAAAAAAGGATGAGCCAGCAGCTCTCTGACCAGAAATCTGCTCAGAAGCCAGAGAAACTTAGATCAGGAGAACAAAGACCAAAAGCTGCATTTCTCTCAGGAAATGTCCTGTTCCCCGAGGCTTGCTGGTACATGCTTAATTTTTCTTTATTTTTAAGTGTGTAGGTGTTTTGTCTGCCATGCCCTGCACCATGTGCATGCAGTGCCTGCAGAGGCCTGCAGAGGGCCTCAGAACCCCTGGAGCTAGAGTCAGGAGTGGTTGTGAGTCACCGTGTGGGTGCTGGGAACTGGACCAGGTCCTCCTCTGCGAGAGTGTTAAGTACTCTTACTCAGGGAGCAATTTCTCCAGCCCCACAGATGTTTTTATTAATTGGTGACTCAAGCCACACTTGTGGGCTTCAGAAGGGCCACATTCTCAGAAGGGAGGTGAAGTTCTGCACCCATTTCAAGTCCGACCTCCCAACTCAGTGTTCATCATTGACATTTCTCTTTCTTCTTCCAGAACAGAGTGGATTTTCTTCAGCTGATGATGAACACTCAGAACTCCAAAGGCAATGGGTCCCAGAAAGGTAACACTAGATGCTTCATGGTGTGTGGATCAAGGAGCACAGAGGGAAGAGGGTGTTGGGAAACATGCATGTGAAGGTCCAGGAATGGGAGAATTTCTGCCCAATTTCTGAAAGACATGCACATGGAAGATAATGTATGGTGTCCATCTGGAAGTACACCGGTGTAAGTGTGACCAGAGCCTGTAGGGCAGCCACAAAGAAATGGTTACCCTATATCATCATCATCATCAGCAGCAGCAGCAGCAGCATTTTTACATGTGGTCCAAATGCACAAATTTGTGAGGGCTCCACCTGCTGTGGTGTGCATGCAGAGGTCACAGGATATCTTTGTAGAGTCTGGGCTCTCTGTCCACCTTTACATGGGCCCAGGGATCAAACTCACTTGGCTTGCTCAGCAAGTTACTTTATCCACTGAGCCATCTTTCAACCCTTATCTACTTTTGATTCCTAAAAGAAACCTTAATTTGTAGGGCAACTTCTGGACATAGAAGAATTGAGAAGAAAGTGTAGAGATGTCCCAAATGCTCCTTTCCATGAGGAGAGGGCATGTCACGCCCACCCCTCCATCCACACCCCTGCCCTGCAGAGTGGTTATCAGGTGGACCTGCACTGAGATCGTCTATGTATGGCTACCCAGTCTCTCTGTTCTGTGGGTTTTGACCAGTGCATAGAGGCACTCGTCTTCATCCATTAGAGAAACATCCAGAAGATTCTTTGTCTTCACACTGATCATTTTTTGGAGTATATTCTTGCTTTCTAATGGAAGATATTCCAAGTGCCTCCTCTATTTCTCTATAAGTCCCTGGAACTGGCCATTTCTCAAAGGAATTTTGGCTCCTTTTAGGGGTAGCTAGACTCCCAAACATCAGAGCTAATGTGATGATTTCTATTGTTCCTTCCAAAGGATGAAGCTAAAAAATCTGTATATATTTACACAGACATAAGAAACTTAACTATTACTATATTCATCCATGTGCAGGGATATAAACAAGCTTGTTTTATCTATATCCTTCACTTTTCCCCAAATAAAATAAAATTAGGCAAATGGCCCATGTATTTGACCTGAATACAATCTTCCAAAGGAGTCAATTTAAGGCTGCTGGTGATTTGACAGCTACATCATGGAATCCCTGAATGTTTAATTGGGTCTGCAGCACATCACTGTGAACACATCTGGCTGTACATCTTCATGTCCCATCCATCTATCTATCCACCTGTGTCTCTCTGGCCTAACACAATGTTCTTTGAACAAGACAGCACCTTTGCAGTCACTATAGAAGACTTGTCATATGTCTAATACCAATGATGAACTGTAGCTTGCTTAATTAATTTTTTAAAAATGCAAATATCTGAACATGACCATAGGCTACTGCAGCAGACAAGAAAACTCCAAGTATTGGATGGATTTGTGATATCATTTGATTCAGTAACGTGATATTTATTCTTACTAGGAAAAATAATTTAATAGCTGGGTTTTTCAGGCAAATTTTATTGTGGGTAAATCAGAGCACCGCAGAACTTTCTCACACCCACTTCACATTATTTTAATTTTGAATTGGGCACCAGTTTTATTTCAGGGTTCCCTAAATCTAAAAAGACCAATTCTGAATCTGCCCACCTAAGTGCCCTCCTAACATTTTTCCTGTATTTCACACCCCCTGCCCACGCGCAGACAGAGCCATTCTTCGACTTAGATGCTAGGCGTAGCCTCCAGTCTTCCAGTGCTTTCTTTCTCTGTAGCTTCTGTGTGTAGTGAGACCACAGCTGTGAAGACCAGAACCCTAGGCCCATTGTCACCTGGTGCCTGTCAAAGGCGCAATCTCTTCCAGTGAGGCTGGGCACACAAATCTCCACACACAGTGGCAGTTAAAACTCTGACTGGCAGTTAAGAAGAAGGCTTGGAGTTGTGTGTCTCTAATAAGCCCCTAGATGCTGCCAGTCCTGCAGGAGATTCTCTGTAGCCTCGTGTTGTTCCCTGAGTCCCCCACAAAAGTATTTAAGGATTCCTATTTTTAAGATTTATTTATTGCTATTTTGTGTGTACAAATGTTTGCCGTGCATGTATGTATGTATGTATGTATGTATGTATGTATGTATGTATGCATGTATGTATGTGCATCACCTCTGTGCTGTTGTTTATGGAGGCCAGAAGAGGGCATTAGATCCCCTGGAACTGGAGTTACAGGCACTGATGAGCTGCTATGTGCGGGGCTGGGAATCGAACTCAGGTCCTCTACAAGAGCAGCCAGTGCTCTTAAACACTGAGCCACCTCTCCAGCTCCCTCAAAAGTGTTTGGATGGAAGATCTTTGAATTTTCATTTAGTGAAGCATTGGCATAGCAAACATTCAACCATTTGCTACCTATATTTTAACAAAAATGACTTAAATTTTTTCCTTGGGTAGCAAAGCTCTTCTGCATTTTACTTGTTGCTCGGGTGTTTGAATTAGTTATTTATCAAGGTGACAAAAGAATCGACTGAGGCAATTTAAGGAAGGGTTAATTCTGATTCGCACTTTGAGGGCATGCCTGGTGGTGGTGGTGGAGGAGGGTGCTAGAGGCCTGAGGCAGCAGCTCACATTCCGTCCACAGCTAGGAAAATAGGAATGCTGGTGCTCGGCTCGCTTCTCCCTTTTTATTCCATCTAGGAACCTAGCTGGTGCCACAGTTCACATGGATTGTCCAGCACTGGAGAAGTGGTTCAGCAGTTGTTGTGAACACTTGTTGCTCTTCCAGAGGACCTGAGTTCAGTCGCCAGATCCCAGGATAGGCAGTTCACAATCACTTGTAACTCCAGCTCCAAGAGATCTGACACCATCTTCTGGACTTCATGGGCGTGCACACACACACACACACACACACACACACACACACACACACACAATGACAGTAAATATTTAGAAACAAGATCAATTAACCTACTTAAGACAAACCCTCATGATTATGTCCAGAAAATCTAGATTAATCTTAATCTAGATAATACCATAACAGCATGGCCAGAAGCTTGTCTCCTATGTGATTCTAGGTCCTGTCAAGTTGTCAATCACTGTCAACCACCACAATATTTTTGTTTTTATCCCACACTATGATAACAGTATGGGTCTGAGAGAATTCTGTCTCTTGAAATTGCCCAGTTGTGATGATATGAATTTGGCCTAACAGAGGTGGTCACCAATAATATAGACCATAGGTCATCCTGGATTAAAATAATTTGATCTTGGGACTGGAGAGATGGATCAGCAGTTAAACATACTGGCTGTTCTCCCAGAGTACATGGATTCAATTCACAGCACCTGCATGGCAGCTCACGGCCGGCCATCTGTAATTTCAATCATAAGGGACCTGACGTCCCAGGCCCTCCCTCCTGGCCTCTGTGGACACTGGGAATACATGTGGTACACAGACATACATGCAGACAAAACACCCATACATATAAAAATATATTTAAAAAAATAACAATTTGACTTTTTCTGGCCTATCAGACACACCAGACTGGAACTCAATCCCAGTGACTCTGAGTTAGCTGCCTTTCTTCCTTCTTCCCTAGACCTCTGGGAGCACCATTTGAATTTCTTCTCTCCACTGTGATGTTCTGCTTTGATCTTTCTTATCTGGAATGTTCTTTTTCTTTTAGCTCTTTCTGATCTAGAAATGGCCGCACAAACTGTCATTTTCATCTTTGCGGGGTATGATGCCACAAGCACCTCCATTTCCTTCATAATGTATGAACTGGCCACTCGGCCCGAGGTGCAAAAGAAACTTCAGGATGAGATTGACAGAGCTCTACCCAATAAGGTGAGTGGATGGTTGTAGAAAAAAACCCTCTGGTCGGCAGTGGTGAGGGTCCGGCGGGGGAGGGATGGTTGTGAGGGTCCAGCAGTGCTGTGAGGAAGGGAACGGTGATCCGGGCTGGTGAGTGCTCCAGCCAATAGATTGACAGTGATGGTGAGGTCCGCATCAGGGGAGCAGGTCCAGGTGAAACCTCTGGCTTGCCTGCCTGGGTCAGGGGCCCAGGCTCCAGGACAAGTGCCTATGCTGATAAAAGACACCTTCCCCAGAGCCTAAAACTTCTTCAGGCCGAACGAACCATGACTCGAGGCCACTATCTTGTAAACCTTTATTAAAACTTGCAAAGTTCATAATTCTCTAAAGTCTATACATGGGTGCTCTTGACATGGGTCATCCTGGTCTCTCTCCTTGTTCCTCTGTCTCTCTATTCCTTTTCCCCAGCCCGCACTCAGTGACTTTTTAACTGTGGGCAGGCTTCGCCAAATGCTGATGCATGGGGAAAGATAAGAGGTGAGAGCTTAGCTGAGGGCTAGTGGAAGCCAGGGAGAGAACAATTCTCACCATCCTGCCAACCTTGGCTAGAGCCCAGATCTTGATCATTCTCAACCTAGTTGTCAAATCCCATGGGGACGTGCTCCACAATCTTAGCTGGATGGCTAACAGGAAAGGCACAGTTCAACAGTCCCAACAGATGGTACCCAGAGAAAGAGGGCAGAGGTAAAGTAAAGGATTAACAAGAACATGTATCATACCTTGCAATGATATTTTCTACAGAGAGCTACACAACGGTTCTTCCATCAGCAAGAGTCTAAAAGAGAAATGAAGGGAGGACACAGGAGATGAGTCCAACCCATAAGAAAGCACAGTCTTTACTACAGTGCTGGCTCTGGGGTACCTGTTATGACATTAGCACCACATAAGAGACACCCAGCAAACCTGTGTGGTACTTAAGAATAAGCACCAAACATTAACAAAAAATTTTTATTTAAAACACTCATATTTACTGGTACTTGGCAAACACCTATACAACACCTATATCCTATGGCCTAATACCTAATACCTTTAAACACTTACTATCTAAGAACACCTAACCAACCCTATCTTAATTTTCTTGAAAGGTTATTAATATTCTTAGTGTAGGTCGGTGTGGGACAACTTGATTTTAGCAGTCCCCGCAGGCAACCCTTTCAAAGCTTAGCCATTGGGCCTAACTTTGCCAGTTTGTATGGTCAGTTTATTTCAATGGCTAGATTGTGGCAGGCTTAAGAGGCCAGCTGTTTTAACTGCTAGACTTGAGGTCAGCTTCCTCCATCAGCTGAGACTCACTTCTGTAGTCTCCTCAGCCCGCCCGCGTAATCTTCATGGCCTAGTGTTCCTCTCTATGGCCTCCGAACTCCACCCACCTTGCTCAGGGCCTTGAGTGGACGTTTTCAGTGCCCAGTTTTTTTTTTTTTTTTTTTGGTTTTTCGAGACAGGGTTTCTCTGAATATCTCTGGCTGTCCTGGACTCGCTTTGTAGACCAGGCTGGCCTCGAACTCACAAAGATCCGCCTGCCTCTGCCTCCCAAGTGCTGGGATTAAAGGCGTGCGCCACCACCGCCCGGCTATCAGTGCCCAGTTTTTAAGAACCCTCTCTCGGCAGGTTCCATGCCTTTTCTGTCAGCCTTCTTAGGCTGACTTGCTGCAAACGTCTCTCTCTCAGAGTCCACGTCTCAGTTTCTAACCATTGGTTTGCCTCGGGCTGTTACGGACTAAAGGCTGACAAATTGGCATACCTTGCTGTATATTTCTCCAGTGGGCGTTGTCTTTTCTGACCATGAGGGCAGGAGGAAGAGAACGCCTCATGGAGCTCTCGGGTTTATGTAGAGCACCGTCTAGTGATCCTTGGTGGTCTCAAGGGCCCACAAGATCTCTCGTGATATCCAATAGTCCCCACGGCCTCTCGAGGCAACGGATGCCATCTGTGGCTTGTGTGGTTTTTAGTCAAGCCCCTTCAACAAGGCATTTCACGGAGCTGTGGCCTCAACTGGGCTCCTCCCATCTCGGCCCCAAGTTCAACGACCCCAAACTCCTTTATGTGATGCCAGATGCTAGAGAGGGCTAGCCCCCACCACCAGACCTTCAGGCTAACTAACTCTACCGCGGTGTCTGTGAGGTGCTGTCTTGACTCTCTATGGTGCTAGGCCGGCCTTCACTGGTCTTGGCAGGCTGACTGGACACTACTCTCAATGGCTCTACTGTCCAGTCAGATAGCATGGCATTTGTGTGTGTGGGTGTGTGAGTTGAACTAGGGGATTCTTTTCTTTCCCGTGGTATATGATGACACAATGAGGTGTCAGGCTCCTTCCTGTCTGGAGCCTTGAGTGCTGGCTAACATCACTTTAATAGTTCCTTTGAGTGTCGGCGCCATCTGCTGGCCATCGCTTGCATTACAGCCAGTGAGCGAGACAGATTCCCTCACCCTCCTGGCGGTCTCCAGATCAAACCCTAAGAGACAGCTGTATGGGAATGCTCTCAGTGGTGCAGCTAGATGTGAAGAAGCCATGATATGAACTGTCTCTCCAGCTCCTAAGACAACTATTATCATTATCATCAATTATTTATTTATTTATTCACTCTGTGTGTGTGTGTATGTGTGTGTGTGTGTGTGTGTGTGTGTGTGTGTGAAGCGTCCATGCCACAGCACATGTGTGAGGTCAGAGAATAACTTCTTCTTGGAGGAGTCAGCTTTTTTTCCACAACTTGGTTTCTGATGAATGCGTTCAGGCTGTCACACTTGGTGGCAAACACCTTTCCATCTCACCAGCCCCCTACACCAAATTCTGAATTTCTACAGGATAGTCTTTTGAATGTCGCACTAAGTGGCAGACATACTATGTTAGTGTTAGGCCTGCTCAGATGGGAAGGTATCCTGGGACTCGTGAGCCCAGGAACCACACAGCTCTTTTAGGTGACATAGTGTCCCAGTGGAAGGGCATCCTGAGGCACGGGAGCCCAGGAACCACACAGCTCTGAGAGGAGGCTTCTTCCTCAAGCAAAGATGTTGCAGCTCACCAAGGAGGGTTTCCTCAACTCCAGCTGAGCTATGTGTGGGAGCATCAAGGCCTGAGCCCTGCTCCTTTTCTTCATTGCTTCTTCCCAATGAAAGAGTCTCAGCAGGCAGCAAATCTCAAAAAAGAGATTTATTGGAGGGTCTGGGGTGAAGAGGGACAAATCCAGGGTGTGGCTGCCCCTGCTCCCAGGAGAGGACAGCAGGGAATTGAACAAAGTGCAGGGCTTATATAGGACTTCTTAGGGGCGGAGCTTTCTAGAGCAGGAATTTACAAAGCGAGGATTGGCGGAATTTCAAGACCTGAGCTTGGAGAGCTCAAGGATTGGTGGGCTTTCCTGTTCAGGGATTGGTGGGTTCTCCTGCTCAGGGATTGGTGGGTTTTTGTCCAGATATTTCACCTCAAATTAGCAAAACCTGGGATGAGTCCTATTGAGAGGCTGGAGATGACCTTTGTGACATAACTTGAGGCTGAAATGTTATCTCAGAGAGGTTTGAGACTGGGCTGCTGGAGCTCCTCAGGCAGGGGTCTGGCCTGAGAGTTTGCAATGTTTACCAAGATTACAATGGGAGTCCATGGTAGGGAAGCCTTTCCCTGCAGCATGAATATCTGACAAAGACTGGAGAGGAGGTGCTGCCTTTGTGGACATCTCCTAAGTCAGCATTAGGCTGAGGCAGGAAAGATGTCACCACGGACAGCTCCCAAGTTGGCAGGACCATTCTGTCAGGCAGGAGCAGCCACAGAAGCTGCCAATTTGACTGCTCCAGCAGCACACGCTGGGGCAGGAAAGGAGGGGCTGACAGCCCTGGTGGGGCACCTCTCAGGGACTGCACTGACAGTTCTGGTGGGCGGCAGGCCTCTTTGACCGATCTCTGCCCTGGCCTGGCGGCTGCTTTGATTGAGGCTGCAGCAGCGGCAGCATTGGTTCTACATGGTGCCCCTAGTGTCTTCATCTCATTGCTGAAACTGGGAAGTTTGGGGATGTGAAGTTACTTGGGAGCTGTGTGGCTGTTGGGGCACAGTGGGCAGAATGCATGGCCTCCAGAGCTCACTGTCAGGTCCTGAAGCAGCAACTAGCATGCTGTTAAGCTACCAAGGATGCTGTGGAGTGTGGCTTCTGGTCCTTGTTGGAAATTGCTTTAAAATTTTTAACATTTATACCCTTTTTAAAGTTAACACGCAAGGCAACGTGTTTCAGTGCGGCTTTTCATATGCATACCACTAATGCTCATTCGTGTTCATTCCCCTTCCACTTTGCCTTCCCTCACCCCCTGACTTCTTACCAGGATTCTTTCTTCCCCTAAATAGTACGTAGACTTCCCCTGCACTGTGCTCACTTCACATCCCTCATTTTCCCTCCCTCCCTCCCTCATTTTCCCTCCC
>CAJQZJ010032574.1:0-14630 GCA_907164525.1 Lophiomys imhausi | reverse complement strand
AGAGGGTGTTATAGATCTAAGAAGATACTCTTAAAAGTGTGTTGCAAGTTAATATGAATGTTGAGTCAGATATAGACCTTTAAACTCATGGAGATGGTTAGATAGTAGAATGTTAAAGTCAGGGGCTAAATATGTATAAACTGGACATTGGGAAGGTATACTGGGTCATTTAACTCTCATGAATGTGGCATATGTATGTCTGTTGTTTTGTATAGTATTTACTGTTATAAGAGAAGGAACCATCTGTTGGACTGAAAGGGGAAACTTCTGGCGGGAAGAGGGTGGAAGGGCTGGATAGGAAGGGGGAATAGGGAAGGGTTTGTGACTGAGATGTAACTTGAAGAAAAAAAAATAAAGTATTTAAAAAAAAACTACCTTAGTTGATTGATGACAACTTTCTTTCTTTCTTTCTTTCTTTCTTTCTTTCTTTCTTTCTTTCTTTCTCTCTCTCTCTTTCTTTCTTATGTGTGTGTGTGTGTTTTATTTATTTGGTTTGGTGTTTTTTGTTTGTTTGTTTGGTCTGGTATTTTAAAGTTTATTTATTCATTTTATATACAGACCATAGCCCCCTCCCTCCCCTCTTCCGGGTCCCGCCCTTCCCCCTTTTCTCCCTCTCCTCCCTCTCCTCAGAAAAGGAGATACCTCCCCACCCCACCTGGCAACCCCTTACCCCTGCACTGGACTCTGATGCCTGTGCTTTGATCTGTTCCCCCTAAGGCGGGTGTGATGCCTGCCCTCAGTGGAGAAGAAGCATTTAGTAGTACAGCAACTTTCTAAGAGACTAAATTGTCCTTAGAAGACTTGGCTGCCCTTTTCCAAATGTTTTACAAAACCTTGTTTATTTTTTTTGTCCGATTTTTAATGTAGAAAACGATGGGTGACATTCTGTCAAACCCTTTGTGTTTAGGAAAGAAACTCTCATGCCTCATGTGAGACTGTAAAGCTGGGTGAGTAGCTGCTGTTTTACAACTTGGGACTTTACCTTTAGGGTTCTCTGAGACACTGCAAGTTCCAGTTCAGGGTCACAGGACTCATGAGTTGAAGAGCTAACTGCAAGTCCTCAGTCATCGTTTTTTTTTTTTTTTTCCCGTATTCAGGCTTCTTTGATGTTTCAAATCAGTTTTTGGAAAGTTGCAATGCATTTTTCCAACCTCTTACTAATTAGCACTGTGAGCTTCCCGTGTTTATGTGCCCTCACAGGTAGAGCTGCATTGAAACTGTATCCAGATTCCACAGTGTTGCTCAGTGCTGTGTAGTGCCCACACCTGGTTCCTGAGTTCCTCGATTTCGCCCCTCTCAGTGGTAGACTGTGCTCTGCTTCCTCATTGGAAGTCTTGCAATGGCAAGTTCTTCTCCCTGTGGTGTGTTGCTCTATTAAATAGAAGGTGAAAATTTTGCATATGTATATATTATACATACACCATCTACATCCCCTTCTTTTCTCTCTCACTGATCCTTTATCTTCCCTAGTTATTCCTGTTACTTTCTAGTTTCCAAATATGAGAGAGAGAGAACTTAATGGTATTGGATCTAACTTGTTTCACTTAGTGTAATGATCTCTGATCCCATCTATTTTCATGCAAATAAATTAACTTCTTTCTGTTTTAAGTCTTCATAGTTGAATAACACTCCATTTCATGTACACACATACTCTATATTTTCTGTGTCTATTAATCATCTATTGGCAGGCACTAGGCTGATTGTAGTTTGGATATTATGTGTGATAAAAGTGGGTATGCAGATGCCAGGATCGTGTGCGCACTTCCTTTCCTTGTAGTAGATATATACCCAGGAGTGATATAGCAGATGATATAATAGCTCTATTTTTAGTTTACTTTGCGGAACCTTCATAGTGTTTCCATGCAGTTTGGACAAATTTGCATTCCTACCAGTATGTAAGGGTTCATCCCTCCCACACCCTATCCTCACCATCCTTTTTCACTTGTTTCTCTCATGATAGCCATTTTGGTAAAGATGAGATGACTGTCATTGTAGTTTTGCCTTGCATTTCTCTGGTAGCATAATGAGCATTTTTTCCACGTATTTATTAGCTATTTATATTTGTTCTTTAGAAAAATATCTATTTTCAGCATGGAGGAAACAAGCAAAATACCAGAGTTGTGCCCTATATCCTCAAAGATTGATTTTGCTTCTCACCACAGAGAGCAGGACCATCAACCATTGTGTTGTTAATAGCCTGTGCTCCTTACTCTTTGAAGTCCTCAGCCAGCTCAGGACAGACCTTGCCTCTATCAAGGACTATTTCTTAAGGTTATCTCTCACAGTCAGTATGGCAGGATATCCATGTTGCCATGTGGTGCATCGTTATTTTTTTTTTTTAAATCTGGTAGATTCCCACAGATTTCCAACCAATTAAAGACAACACACTGCTCCAACCACATCCTTTGCATCTCTAGATGGTCATGCAGAACCTGGAGAGCAGGTAAAACTGCCTGCTCTTCCTAGACCTGACCAACATCTCAGCTTTTGGTCCCCTTATACCCCCAATTCCGATGCCTACAATGTCAGCAGGAAGTAACCAGACGATGCTTCACCCTTTATTCATTTATTATCAACAAAAATCTAGGGCAGTTGGGTCTGGATCTGATCTCCAGGTTCTCCAAGCATGCCTCAGTTTCTGCCTGTTGCAGGACATGGCCCACAACCAGAAGGCTTTTCCTATATAATCCAGACATTTTGGGGGCACTCTCCTTTTTTTCTTCCCCTCTCTGCCTCTTTCCCCCAGTCTCTCTCTCTCTCTTTCTCTCTCTCTCTATCTATCTCTCTCTCTCTCTATCTCTATCTCTGTATGCACATGCCGTTTCTCTTTCCCTCTTGTGTCCAATAAACGTGCCTTTATATAACTTAATTTGGCCTGGATTGGATCATTTTGTACAGCACAGAATACACCATTATTTTTTAAAACACCTGCAATTATAGCTATTTTGTGATTTCAAATCCTCAGAGTAGTTTGGTTCTACCAGCGGCTCCTTGAAAGATGGTGTTTTAGGTAAGGTTTCTATTGCTATTAAGAAACACCATAACCATGGCAATTCTTTTTCAGGAAAACATTTAATTGGGCCTGGCTTAAAGATTCAGAGGTTTAGTCCACTATCATTATGGTGGGGAGCATAGTAGCATATAGGCAGACATGGTGCTGGAAAAGGAGCCAAGAATTCCATCTACATCCAGAGCTGCAGACACCAGGAAGAGAGAAAGACACTGGGCCTGACTTGAGCCTCTGAAACACCAAAGCCCACACCCAGCAACACACTTCCTCCAACAAAGCCACACCTACTCCAATAAGACTACACCTCAAATAATACCACTCCCTATGAGCCTATGGGGATCATTTTCATTCAAACTACCAAATTCCACTTCCTAAACCCCATAGGTTTATAGCCATATTATCATGTAAAATCCATTTAGTCCAACTTCAAAAGTCCCTATAGTCTACCAGTCTTAACACTATTTTAAAGTCCAAAGTTCAAAGTCTCTTCCGAGATTCTTGACAATCTCTTAACTATAATCTCCTGTAAAATCATAATCAAAAATTAGATCACCTACTTCCAATATACAATGACACAGAATATATACTATCATTCCAAAAAGGAGGAAAGGGAGCACAGTGAGGAAATACTGGACCAAAGCAAGACTGAAAACCAGCTGGACCAACTCAAAACTCTGCATCTTCCTGTCTGATGTCAAGGTGTTCTTCAGATCTCCAACTCTTTAGGCCTTGCTCACTCCAACATACTTGTCTCGTCAGGCTTGTTTTATAGCCTCATCAAGTATCCGATGACTCTTGCCAATCCAGGCTTCACCTTCACAGCTTCACACAATGGCTTCTCTGGGTCTCTAGGCAGGAACACCACTGCCATGCACCTGGCTTCAGCAGCTTTCCTTAGATGGTGTCTAGCAATGGCTGAGAGCCGCTGACATTGCAGGGATTACTACTCTGGGTGGCTCCTTCTGTGTCTTATGCAGGAGTCTCTTTCTAACTCAATTCACATATTTGATTTAAAGCTTATAGAAATTCAGTTGTTGACTGTACTTAAGATTATTGGTCAGCTGTTGTAGCTGTAGTTGTGACTGGCTTCACAAGTTTCTCTGGGTTGTCTGTCAGCTTCTGGGCTTTCCAGTTTTTCTGTCACCATTCTTTGTTTTGCATAGTTCTCTTCCTTTGCCTCAGGATAAAGCTTTATTTTCTGGGAACTAATTTCTCTATTCAGGGCCCAGGAAGGTGACTAGCAGATGTTTGTGTGACCTTGAATCTGTTCCTATTGTTTACAGTTTCTGTTTTTGTCTAAGTTTTTCAGTTAAAGATAAATGTGTTGATAGTAGCTTAAAATGTGCTGATCTCTCTATCCCACCATAGCTATGACCTCTGCTTATCATATAGCTGAAAGCTTCTAGCAGGGACAGTTAATATCAACAAATGAATTCAGAAGCAAACAGTTCAAGTTTCTGAAAGACTAAACAACTGAGCATAGTTTTTCCAAACACTCTTTGTTTTAGATAGTATTCACTTCAATGGACCTTACTTAAAATGCTTCTTTCTATACAGCATGTTGGGGTCTGGTGGTAAATGACTGACTTTCCATTTTGATGGAGGCCTTCCCTCTGTATTCTCCTCCTCCTTTCTGGGGATCCCATTTTCAGAAAATAACACTGCATAGTAGCTTTTCCTGAAGCCTGGTGAGTCTTTTGTTGTCAAGGAATAATTGAGGATAAGCCACTAATGTGAATCACCTTGTGGAAAAGTAAGCTCCTTCAAGCACTCAATAAGTTAAGGACTCACTCTTTACCCTCAAATACTTGTTAACTTTCCTTCAAGCCCAAAGAGCAGAGCTCATTTTTGCAGTTTAAAGGATCTATGAAGAACTCAGAAGCTGTATTTTGGAATTTGCTTGTTTTTCACTTTTCTTCTGTATTTATCTTGTTTTTTTTTTCTTTTCTGTCATTTTCTTTATCATTGTAATTTTTTCAAAGAAAAGAAACTATTTTTAAAGCCAAGAAAATAATATGACCAGGATTTTCACAAATATGGCTAAAATTTGTGTCAGTGATCTAAGAATTTGGGGTTTGATAACAATCAGTAATATGGAAAGATGATAGGCCAGGAGCCAAGTTCCACACTTATGACATTTATGTAATTACACGCTATTTGAATCTTATATTAATTTCTTACCTTGTTACTTCGACAGAATACCTTATGATAAGAACTTAAGGAAAGAAGGGCTTACTTTGGCATATGTTCCATCATGGATGGGAAGCCATAGAGACAGAAGGTTTTGATGGTCTTATGTTATCCACAGTCAAGAAGCAGAGAGTAATAAATGTTTGTACTCAGCTTGCTTTCTCCTTTTTGTTCAGTTTAGAATACCAGTCCATGCAATGACATCTCTCACATTTAAGATCTCTCTTCCCACCTCAGTCAACCTAATCAAGATGATAGTCCTCACAAACATACCTATTTCCACCTCAATTCACCTAACCCAGGCAGTCCTCACAAACTTGCTCATAGATTAATTTCTGTGACTGTTCCAATCCCATGCAGTTGATAATCAGAATTAACCCTGTCGTACTTCATTTGCACTTTGTGAACACAGTGTTCTCCCCTGTCAAATCTGAGGTCAGGTGATGAGATTCTGTGTAATGGTACTATTAAGAAAACCTCACTCAGGAGCTCAAATATTCTTAGATATTGTATATATTATTGGATCCTTATGATCATCAAGTGAAGAAAAGAGAATGTTTAATCACAATTTGGAAAAAATAAAAGAAAAAAGAAGAAGAGAATGAAAAGAAAAAAGCTGTTTCATCCATTCAGTTGCAGCAGAATACCTTGTGAACAACAGAAACACGCAATTCAAGAGGCAAGACGTCATGACTAAGCTACCAGCAGATTGATTGTGTAGCGAGGACTTGGCCTGCTGGTTCACAGACGGTCATTTTACACTGTGGTTGGACCCTGCAGACTGGGAGACAGAACTATTTGAAGTCCTCTTCAAAAGGACAAGCCTTTATGCTTAAACATTATTTAACTGTTGGGGGCCCCCACATCAATTAGCATCACACTGGGGGTTGAATTTCAACTTGAAATGAGGGTGACAGAATTCAGTTCAGTCTATAGCAGTAGCCAAGATGCAGAGGGAGACCTGTCTCAAAATTGCACATTGGGTAGAAGGTGAATCCAGGAGCCAAACCTGGCTCCTGATCCTGTGTTCCTCACCTCCAAGATTGCTAGATTTGGCTCTCAGAAGAATTTGCAACATATACTTAAAATTCTGGAGTCATCTGCTTCTCCCAGATTCTCTCAAAGAGATACGTAAACCCCTTTTCTCCTTTCAGCATTATTTACAAAAACCATGAGGTGGAGTCATTTGAAAAATGTCCATAAATAAGTGAACAGATAAAGAAAATACTGGCATTTACATGCAAAAATATGATGTAACCTATAAAAGTTGGAGCATACTGCAATATCATGGTATACACTTTGGGCTGGAAGAGAACACAAAACATCCGTCCTCAAGATGAGACATGGAAAACAATCAAGCCTAAAACACAACTCTGTATGTGGCCTTAGCTCAGTGGCTGTAGCTGACAGTGTTTCTTATTCGGTCTCTGTGTTCACTATGAGTCATTATGTTCATCCCACATTCTAGATTTAAGGGAAACCTTCCACAAAGGATGATCTTGATTTGTGTAGACAGCACAAACATCGGGGTGCTTTTACTGGGTATGCCATCATTCCTTACAGTGAGAGCCTAGGTCAAGGAAAATCACGTGACAAAAGTTGGCATCTGTGAGTTTCCTAGGCAGAATATCTGATGATTGTGAAGTCTTCACTTTGTTACTTGAAGGTTTTACAGAGATGTTAGTAAGATATAGTTTGGATGAATCATTTGTGTATACATTGCTGTTTCTAGTCTCGAACAACTTTGACTCTACAAATCCTTCAAGTTCTTCTTTATTTGACCACAACAACAACAAATCTTGGATCAATCAGTGGGTGGTAGTGAAGATATAAAAATTTCTTGGCTCTGATTTTCTCTTTTTTTTTCTTTAAATGCCTAATTTTTGTGTTATTTTTTCATTGTCCATAGATAGCTTAAAACAGGTATTTAACTAGACTGAGATGCAACTAAAGATGTATCTAGAGATGCCTCTCTGAGTGTAGCAATAGAAGACAGGTATTGATGGACTGTAGGGTTTGGAAGCCCTTTAGCTACCACATTCTGGCTGGTATAAAGTGGATCATTTTGCTTCCAGAGAATTAATCCTGTTTCCAAAAATTAGCTCTCATATGGCTCATTCAGGTAACCTGTGTTGAATATGGAAATTAGAATCTTGTTCATACAATTTTATTACATTATGGTTTATGAATCACAGTGGCTATGTGCCAGATTCCCTTTCAAGCTAAGTGGCCTCTTCGCTGTGCTATTCCAGCTGAGTCTTTATTTGAAGTGTCTCTTCATCTTGGCTCATTTAGCCACGCACAGAAGTTGCCCTATGGGTGACAACATCTTATGTTTATTTACTTTATAGAGTAATCACTTCTGGGCTTACTGCAAGTGCAAAACATATCAGAAAAGAATAAAAAAAAAAACAAATTTCAGAATGATAAGCCTGCAATGCTGACATGAGCCTCTCTTTCCTTGCTGGAGAGCAAGCAAATCCTTGGATTATGAGTTAGTAGGTCTGGACATGCTTTTGTTTGATGGTTTCTGCCAGGAAATTTGATAACTTGTGGAAATCCCTTCCAGTCTCAGTACCCTATTCTGCTTATGTGGTTTTGTGGAGTCATATAATTGTCAGCAAAAGCCAGTCGAGTATTTTTTTTTCACAAAATTGGAAAATAAAATTATTTCTTCATATGCAAAAATAGTACATAATTGTCAACATTACCTCAAATTAAGCATTTTTATTAACACTATCTAAATGTTGACAATCATAGAATAATCCTAGCTTTTACTGCATCTAGTAATAAAAATTTAAATATAAATTCTGATAGGTATATACTTATCTGAAGGTTAAAAATGAAATTGATCATGGAGCATTCCTCATATTTTCCCACAGGTTCATTGAGATGTGGTTTGCAGATCATGAATTTCCTCCACTTTAATTGTTCAGTTAGATCTAACTTAACTGATATGGTTGTATGGTCATCAGCACAAGGTTAGAACACTTCTATCACCTCTCAGAATTTTCTTATGCCATTTTGTGGTTAATCCCCAATTTTACTTTTTTTTAATTTTTATTATTTTATTTCTTCAAGTTACATCCCAATCACAATCCCCTCCCTATTCCTCACTCCAGTCTCACTCTCCCATCCTCTTCCCCCTTCACAACCGCCATCCTAATCCTTTTTTTTTTTTTTTTTTTTTTTTAAGAAAGGGTTTCTCTATGTAGCCCTGGCTGCCCTGAACTCCCTTTGTAGATCAGGCTGACCTTGAACCTCCAGAGATTCTTCTGCCTCTGCCTCCCTAGTGGTGGGATTAAAGGCTTGTGCCACCATGCCTGGAAATTACAGACAGCTGTGAACTACCAGGTTGGTGCTGGGATTTGAACCCAGGTCCTTTAGAAGAACAGCTAGTGCTCTTAACTGCTGAGCCATCTCTCCAGCCCTCCCTTTTTTTTTTTTAAGTTTAAGGTATATCCTTGTATCACCAACAGCTCTCCCTTTCAGTCCAACAAATGATTTTTCTCTTATAACAACAAATACAATATAAAACAACAAAAATAATTAGGCCACAATTATGAAAATTATAAGACTTAGCATACATTCTCAATGTCCAGTCCATACATATTTCACAACTGACTTTAACATTCTACTATGCATCCATCTCCATGAGTTTTAAGTTCTCTATCCTCAGTGTCCCTCCTAACTTGTACCGCCAACTTAAAAACATCTTCTTAGATCCAGAACACCGTTTTAATTCCTAAACTACTCAAAATTTAACTATGAGACTATAACTATCTAGTCTTCAATCACATCAGAGACGTGAGAAGGATAAATATATCTGATTACACAGGAAATACAGAACCAGCAGCTTCCAAAACTAAGAAATGACAGACAACTGGCTGCCTGGACAGTTTCCAATTGTTCTCCATATTACAGCATCTATCTTCAGCCTTTTGGCCCTGTTTCTCTGACAGACCTAATTGTAAAGCAGAAATTATGAAGGACTTGCCTACCCTGCCTTGGCAGAGCTAGGCTGTCAACTTACCTGCTTCCAAGTTTTGTCCTTTTGGGACAGCAGTCTGTTTACAGTTGGAGCAAGGGGATTTTCTTGCCCAGTGACAAGCTTGCCACCTACGCCACCATCTCCACATGGAGATTCTTCAATGCTCATCATCTACTTGGAGTAGAATAGGAGGTGCTGTCTGGAGCTGACATGTCTCAATATAAAAAAAAAAATCTGAAGAAAACATCTTTCGGACAGGGGACACTACACTCTGGAGGAGTGGGGTGAAGGGATAGGAGATAGAGGGTGGGAGGGCGGGACTGGGAGGGATGTAAAGAGGGTACTGTGATGGAGATGTAACCTGAAGTAATAAATAAACATAAAAAAAGAAAACATCTTTGAATGCCATATTCTACAGATCTTTTGAGCTACCTATCTATCTCCATATATTTGGATAAGCAAATGTTGCTTGTCTCTTAGCAACTTGATTTCTGATTAACTTAGAAAACATCCATGATAGACTACCCTAGTACCTAACAAAATGACATGCTTGAATGACTATTAGTTTACATTTCTTAATTATCCTGAACAGTTTATAACAGCTGCTAACAAAAATCAGAAACTTCACATTTCATTTTTAAGCCTTAGGTACAATACCTTAAAAAGAGTTAACCTTAATTTTGTATCAATATACAAAGATCAATACCAGTGTAGCCAAATATAATCTTAATTTTGTATCAATAAGTGCCAAATCTGTCTTCAGCCTCTAACTTATCTTTTTTTAGATGTTCCATATAAATAGAAACATGTATCAACCTTTGAATTATTTTAATATTTCCTAACAATAAGTTTTTGTATGGAACCATATTTTTGTTTTTCTGTGTCAAGGTATCTTAGAGTGAAATGAATAGACCCTATACTTTGGGATTGCAGACCTACTCTACTCTTTGCAAACAGACTGTGCTAATCTTCATTCAATGTACAAGAATTCCAACTCCTCCTTGTCAAAATTTTACACAATTATTCTTTTCATTTTTTAGTCATTATCCATGCCAAGTGTGCAGCAGTATCTCATTTTAGTTTTTGATATTCATTTACTCCAAAGACTACAGACACTGAATATTTTATGGACTTATTATCCATTTATATACTCTCTTTAGTGAGATGCTTGCTCATATAATAACCATTTTTATTATTACTTTTCTCTCTTTTGTATGTGTTTGTGTATGTGTGTGTTTAGATGGCCATGTGTTTGCATGTCCAAGTGTTTAGGTGCACACATATACATGTAGAGGCCAGGAGTCACTCTCATGTGTCAGTCCTTAGGAGTTGTCCACATTGATTTTTAGGCAGGATATTTTGTAGGGACATAATACTTGCCAATGGCTCTAGGCTGTCTAGACAGAGATCTGTCTGGGGAGGTTATCACATCCTCAGCACTGGGATTGCAACTGCAAGCCAGGATTCTGGCTTTCCTCATGTGTGCTGGGGATCAAATCTGGCATGGCAAAGACTTTACCTACTGGGATATCCCTCCAGTCCCTCTGAATCTCCCTTAAATATTTTAAAATTAGCATACAAAGTCATAGGTTCCATTAACACATTTTCACATAAAATTTATTTTTGCTGATCTTCTCATTCTTTTCTCTCCATCTCCCAGACTCCTTCCACCTCCATACTCCCATATATGCATACACATACATTAAAAGCCAGGGTCTGCATATGAGGGAAAAAAAAACTTATGGTATTTGTCTTTCTGATTCTAGGTCACCTTACTTAACATAATCATTTTCAAATCCATCCATTTTCCTGAAGATTTCATTTTTGGTTATGGCTGAATAAAATTCCATTGCATAAATGCACCATACTTTCATTATCCACTCATCTGTTGAGGGACATCCAAGCCTGTTCCATTTCCTTGCTAATGTGAATGTAGCATATTGCTTGTATTGTTATTAGATAACAGTAAGGATTCTCTGTATATTTACCCTAAAGTTTACAAATCTGTCCCTGCAGCCAGCATTTATATGCATTTCAATGTAAATAAACTGCTTGTTTCTTTCCCATTCGTTCTTTGAAATAGACATTTTCATTCTGAGCAAGAAGTAGGATGCATTTTTAAAGGTGCATTTAACCACCATTGAGTGTCTTTTAACACTTACCTGTCAGCTTTTAAATGGTAGAATGGTCCCTTACAAGTTTAACAGGGTCCTCTCTTTGCTTGGAGCAGGGGGACTTCATGTCTTCATTGGGATGGGTTTACAGCAGTATTGTTAGATTTTTAAAAATTTATCTCTGTTGTATTGCTCAGACTCTCTAAACTTGTCTTGCTATTGTTTAGTTTTTACAAAATTATGATTTCTAGTTTTCTATTAAATGTTTTAATCAAATGTAAGAAATAATGAGTTAATGGAATTGATATCTTTTCCACGGAGTTCAATCAAATCCCATCTGTAAAATAAATTAGCAAATGATCATCTTAGAAATTACAAAGTCAGTTGCACAGTCTTCTATTTTTATTAGAGAGTTGAAATAACTTTTAGTTATGAACTTCCCTGCCTTTAGGTTGGCCGATTTCTGCATATTTTTGGCTGGCACGCTCTTTTGAGCCACTTCTCACAGGGTAAAATTTGCTTAAAGAATAAAAAAAATGCACATTAAACCTTCCTTCAGAGGAGAAGATCATTCTGTGCCTTATCCTCTAACCAGTCAATCATAAATGGGATCTGTAGATCAAAATCTGAATTAGGTAAAAGAAGGCATGTTCTTGCAAATGAGGGGGGAAGCTCTTGAAAACAGTTACAGTACTGTAGACATTTAGGAAGAAGTCAGAATTAAAAAAAATGGCATGTTCACATGAGGACAGTGTCGACACGTGACAATGGCAGTTGACATTCTGAATTTTTATTCTGTTCACATCATTACCTTTTATCCTTTACACCTACCAGCTTATTTGATTCTCACATAAAGAAAGTACAGCAATAGATTCATTTCACAGACTAGAAGACAGAAGCAAAGACTGGTTAGTCAGACACTGAGCATTTAGGAAGAGCAGGAGATTGAAGCCATGCGATGTCCTTCGTTAGGATGCTGAGTAATCTGGAAGCTACTGAACTTTTGAAATGATATACAGGGAAAAGCATGAATACTTGAACTGTGCTCCAATAACCAAGTTCACAAAGAGATAGATTCCAAGCCAGGCACACTGGTACATGCCTGTTAGCCTAGCACTCAGAGGCAGTGGAAAAAGGATCGTGTGTTTTATAACAACCAAGGTAATATAGCATGATTCTGTGTCAAAAAGCAAACTAAAATAAAAGAGATACACCCTAGTGTGCTTATTCATTGCCTAGTAGCTTGAGAGTCAAATTTTAAGTGATATTATATTTATATATAGCATCAAATATATATGGGGGGGGTGAAAGGAAGAAGAGAAGAGAGGAAAGGAGTGAGGGAAAGAGAGAAAGACTTGGAAATTTTCCATAAGTCTTCTAGAATCCCCTCCCTGCCAAAAACAAGCCAACAAAAATCCGACCTCAATGAGACTACTCAATGAAATCCTATTTTGATGAGGCTCAGCTTCTAATCCAACGAATCACTTGCAAATTCCTCACTGTCCAGGCATTAGTATAAAGTTGCCAATGGTACCAAGTTTACAAGGCCCATACTATGCAGAGTGTTACCTGGATCACAGGGTTGTATATATAGACTGATGACTGAGAGTTCAAGATGGTGCACAACTTAAAAAGATGTATTCTGGAGTGTGAAGACAGAGTTACTCATGTTTGATTGGACTTGCTCAGACTGCATGTCAATAATGGAGGTGTCTGACAACTCAGCATTGCTTATTTTATACTTCCCTCTCACAGAATGCTTTTCATCAGAAACACTCAAACTGTGGTCATCTTTGCTGCCAGGATATTAAATCTAGTTTCAAGTCATTTAACACCTAGATATCACCAAAACCTTTCAGGAATAAAGGCCTTTTCCATCATTACGGATCTTTCTAGAAGAGCATGTAAATATCACCAAAGAACAGAGTCAAATCATTTAGACAGCCTAGAAAGTGGCATTTTATGCAGGGATTTTTCTTGTATTTGCTATGAAGCAGAGGTTGCATGAACACCAGATGCTGATCACATAACACCAGTGGATTTGTGAGATTATGAACTGTGCAGAGAAGATGAAGGTTAAGCATAGGGCACAGCAGAGATTACTTATGATAATGAATTGCATAATTTTTCTAGACGTTCATTGTGAAAGGGATTAACGATCACATTCTTGGAGTACACAGATATTATCAGTTTGCTTGAGTCACAGTCCTAAAGAATATGTGATGCATATCGAAGGGTGAAGTGACCTGTTCCCTAACTACACAGGTGAGATGTCAAAGGGTTTAGAAATGAGCAGAGACTAGATGTCCAGTGACAGAGGGTTCTTCCTCTGAGTAAAACTTTAAAGAGCCAGGCTGAAGCAATGCCTCCTCCATGGATATCATTAAAAAGTAACATTTCCTGACTCATTAACATATCACCCGGATCCACCTGAGTCCACAATTACAGCCTCTGGCCTCAAAATCTGCCTTCTTTTCTCAGAGTGCAGGTGGCATGGATTTTGATGGTCTTTACTGCAAGTTTTAAGCTGCTTTTGGGCTCATCCACCCTAGAAATGGTGAAGACTCCTTAAAATCAGTCTTTGATTCTCTGGTAAAGTGGTTGGGTTTTTTTTTTTGTTGTTGTTGTTGTTTTTTTGTTTTGTTTTGTTTTGTCTACATGTTTTACATGGATTACATTTTAAGTTCTAAACTATCATGTTCATGTTACATAAAATAACAATTAACTGAAAAGGAAACAACACTTTCATGTGGTTCTTTTCCAAATATTGTAACTTTAATGTAATGAGAAACCACCAGAAGCCCTGAGCTGAGTCTCCTTCCCTGAAGTAACAAGTACTGTTCAGAAGCACTGGGTCCTTGTTGCCTGAAGACTAGAAGATGCTAGTGAACATGTCTCTTACCTTCACCACCTAAAACTAAAGGTACTCAGCTCTCAAATTGAAGCATATCAGATATATTTGCATATATATTTTTAGGAAAATTATTTTTGGTTTCTGGAACTAGTGCTCCAGTTTATTTACTTAAATGTAGGTTGTGGGGCTGAGGTGATAGTCAAGAGCATTTGTTCTTGGAGAAGACCCAGGTTTGATTCTCAGAACCCACATACTTCCAGAGGTTCCAACATCCTCTTCCAACTCCAGCAGGCACCAGGCACACATATAGGACACATACCTACACATGCAGACGAAATACTCATACACGTAAGAATATTGACAGACCCTGAGTGCTTGAGGGATTTTAGTACTCCATCTGTGGATGTGGATTCAGGGCGGAAAGCAACACAGAGTCCATAAGACGTACTCCTTCTCCCCTTTCTCCATCAC
>CAJQZJ010032569.1:3686277-3761131 GCA_907164525.1 Lophiomys imhausi | reverse complement strand
TGTGTGTGTGTGTGTGTGTGTGTGTGTGTGTGTGTGTGTGTGTGTGTTGAGAGAGAGAGAATGTACATGACTGCAAGTGCTCATGTTATATAGTTATATAGTATTGAGGTCAAAGGACATCTTTGATCTCATTTATGGAGTCGGTCTTTTTCTTTCAACATAGAAGGAAATTAAATTCAAGTCATTAAGCTTTCCCATAAAATTCTTTTCTTTGCTGATCCATCTTGCTGGACCTAAATTGAAGATCTTAATAATAAGAGAGTAATAAGGACCTATAAATTTAAAACACTATGGGGCTAGAGAGATGGCTGTAGAAATGGTAAGGATCATTTGATAAGCGTGAAGACCTGAGTTCAGATTCACACAACCCACATGGACATATATGTTGCACACACTTCTAGCCCCAGAAACTGGGAGCAAGGTAGTGGAAACAGAGAGACTACTGGAGCCTGCCGGCTGCCAGTCTTACCTAAACAGTGCAATTCCACATTCACTAGGAGGCCCTGAATCCGGAGAGGAAGGCAGATATCCATAGAGGAGGATCTAGCATCTACTCTCATATCTGCATACAAGGACGTATGCATCTGCACTCACATGTATATTGTACGCCCATATGCATAAACCCTTACTTACAAAGAAAACTGTATGCCACCAATTAAGTTGCCAATGATAAGGATGCCGTGTATACATCTCATGGGTATGCTATGCTCTGCCTTCTCCATGATTTGGTAAGTTGAAAGTATTTTATTAGATAGGCCCTAATAATATAAAAATAAGTAAATGCCAATGATCACTTATGTTATATAGTGAAAATAAATGCTCTTCATTTTTTAAAAAAACCTATAATATTTAAAAGTTAATTTATTAAGAAGAGAGCAAAACTTTGTGAAACTAACTTTGAAAGAACTCTAGGTCTCCACAAAAATAAGTGCACATTTATAGCATTTTTATTTGAAGTGAGCAAGATTCAAGCAGATGAATAAAAGATAACATTTGGACAACAGAATATTAGCCATTGTTAAAAGTTGTGAATGATGCTATCAATACAGAAAAGAATATTTTTTAAAGTTAAATATATATTGTAAAATGAAGGAACCCAGTCTGCAGTTAAACAGGCACAAGAGAATACAAACACAGAAAAAGATCCATCCATCCACAGGCAATTTGTTTTCTAAAAATGTACCAGGAATGCACAATTGGGAAATGATAGGTTCTTTCACAAATGGTGTTGGGAAAGCTGAGCGTCCATAGGCAGAAAAATAAAATCAAAGCCTTTTCTCTTATCATAAAACAAAAGTCAGTTCGAAATAGGTTGCATAAATGCAAAACTCCAAACCATGAAACTACTAAAAGAAAACATGGGAGAGTTCTGTGACATTGGTCTGCAAAATGACATTTTGAATATGAGCTCAAATGCCCCAAAGGACAGTTTCATTAGTCAGCATTTCCATCATCTCCTTCTGCCACCTGTGTGTGTGTGTGTGTGTGTGTGTGTATTTGTGTAAGATAAAATACATGACTTTGTTCAGACTTTTCATCCTTGGTCATTTCGTCCTGTCTATTTGAGGCCAAGACTCATAGCAAAGAACATATGCTAGAGCAAGTTACTCATGGTGGGGTAATCAAGGGGCAGAGAGAAAGACTGGAAGGGGATGAGGTCCAGATGTACTGTGAACACCCACCACTACCACCTGCAGAGACCTGCCTATCCCTTTGAAGTGCCACTATACCCAATCAGCTGGGTAATACATCTTCAACACTTAATATCCAGCTTTGTTAGACATTCCAGGTCCAACTCATCATACAAAATTAGATAAATAGGATGTCACCAAACTGAGTATTCTTCAGAGGAATAGAAAATTAAGAGTGTTTGCAATAGTTTCTATAGGATAAAAATCATCATTGATTAATTTAAATGATTCAAAGGGTGAAAGCTTGATGAATGAATGGGTGAGCCAAGGATAAGGCATATGTGAGCAGATGCTTTTGTATCTAATTTTTGATCAATATAAATGCCTTACAATAATTTAAATGAATACAGTACCAAACATGGCAATACATGCTTGCAATACAAGGTTCAGGGAGGTTGAAATGTTAGGACTTTAAGTTGGAGGGTAGCCTGTTTTAAACAATTAAGCTTGGTCTCAAATAAACAAATTTTGATGTGACTGAGTGAATGAATGAATGAATGAATGAATGAATGAATTCTGTGTGCTCAATAGCAAACAATATTAAAACAAACGACAGGAACCTACATGAACCTGAAGGTTTATTGGCAGCAGAGAGAAAACAGAAAATGTTTAGCTAAAGAAAATCTGGATCAGAGTCCTCTGACTGTACAGCCTTAATTAGAAATACTTTAGAAGTATAAGAATTACAAAGGTACCATGAACTTTATGGAGATGTAGTAGTGTTGTCATCATTTTCAAAGGTTTTTTGTTTTGTTTTGTTTTTATTGTTTTGTTTTGTTTTTGTATGATTGCAGAGAGAAAAAGGATTGACTATATGTTTGGGTAAACTAAAGTTCTTAATGTCAAGAAAAATAATCAAAAAAAGAGAAGAAAACTGTTAGAATGGATCCTCTTCTGTTACATTTGAGGTATAGGTATTGTTTTCATATGCAGGTTTCTTAGCTACAGATATAAAGAGAATGGTATTCCCATAGCAACAAGAACATAAACACCACCTAAGTTCCGGTGGCTATATTAAGTTTGCCACTGCAAGTATCTAACTGGTGATATAGGTAATTTCTGGTCAAGATCAAGATTAAATATAAAGTGATCTGTGATCATTAGCTCAAGGAACTTCTGGGAAGACAAGGGCAGAAAGATTGTAAGGCTAACTGTGAAGCACCAGGAAATGGATTGTGAGATGAAGCCTTCTAACTGTGACAGGGAAGCTGCACCCATGAAATCTCAACAACATGACTGCCTAAACAGGGCCTGAACAATTCCACAATAGTTAGCAAGCCAACACAGTTGGGGAAATCCAAGAATAATCCGATGGGGGAACCCAAGCCTAGATGAAGGATTACAAGCAATTAGTAACTGCTGAAATGGGGAGAGTTTGTCATCCCAAGAGAGTTACACCGTGATTGATTATCCAATACCAAATAGCTCTGGAAACATACCACAGGCAACACTTAGCAGATTCAACAGGTTTTAGATAGATATGTTCATTCATTTATATGAATATATAGTAGCAATAAAGTCAAGGAGACTATAGATTTGGGAGAGAGCAGAGGAGGGTATGGGAGAAGTAGAAGGGAGAAGAAAAGGGGAGTAATGGTGTAGTTACATTTTAACTAAATTTTAGAACATAAAATTAATAAAATAATAATAAAAATAAATGTCCAAACATGGAGATAATTTCTCCATGAACAAAGAAGCTAACTGGAAGGGATTCTCCTGAATCTGGGGACAATTTAAAAATGAAACCACAAGGATATCTCCTCATCTATGTTCATAGCAGCCTTTTTTTGTAATAGCTAGAAACTGGAAACAACCCAGATGTCCCTCAACTGACGAATGGATAAAAAACTGTGGTACATTTATATAATGGAATACTACTCAGCTATCAGAAACAAGGAAATCATGCAATTTTCAGCCAAATGGATAGAACTAGAAAAGCTCATTCTGAGTGAGCTAACCGAGATTCAGAAAGATACACATGGCATCTATTCACTTATAATTGGATTTTAACCATATAGTAGAGGCTAGCTATACTACAACCAATGCACCAAAGGGAACAGGAATGGACTTTGTTACCTGCTAGTGAGACACTTTGCCCTAGTGATGGTGCTGCCTTGTAAACCCCTAGTATATGAGAAAGCTCTTAGCCATCATATGATTGCTGAACTGGGGGGGGGGGGATTGATATGTAGGGATACTCCACATCCAACTGGATGTCCATTTGTAAAAGATTGAAATTAGACCCATACTTATCACCTTGTACAAAACTTAAGTCCAAGTGGCTCAAAGACCTTAACATAAGCCCGGTCACACTAAATCTACTAGAAAAGAAAGTGAGAAAAACCCTCGAACTCATTGGCACAGGTGACAACTTCCTGAACAGAACACCAACAGCTAAGGACCTAACACCAACAATCAATAAATGGACCTCATGAAACTGAAAAGCTTCTGTAAGGCAAAAGACACTGTCAGTCAAACAAAACGGCAGCCTACAGATTGGGAAAAAAATCTTCACCAACCCCACATCTGACAAAGGGCTAATATCCAAAATTTACAAAATTGACAGGTAACAGTTTTCTAACACTAAAAATGTGTTTGCTGGTTTTCTTAATTTTTAAACCTACTTAGCAATGTCTTGCCTATAGACTGGATGCAATTTTTTCAAACTACATTAGTACCAATAACTACATCACTTTCTTCAAAACAATGTTGAGCTCACAGAGTTTACAGACTTTTCTGTGGTGTGAAAACAATTCTACAGTGTGGCATTTTGAGCTGTCCCTAAGAATTCTGGTGTGTGTGAGAGTTGCAAAAGTTTGAATGCAGTTGGGATTATAGTATGGGAGATAACACTTTCCCCTTATGTTTGATACCCTAACTTTGATTTTCTGAATATCCTCCATTAGAAAAAGAATAAAAAGAAAATGGAGCATAGCATCATGTAACATTTTTTGTTTGGTTGGCTGGTTGTTTATTTATTACTTCAAGTTATAACTCCATCAGAGTGCCCTCTTTCCACCCTTCCCGGTTCCACTCTCCCACATTCTCCTCCCTCTCCACCCATCCCACTCCTCTAATGTGGAGTGTCCCTATGTATCAGTCCCTCTCAGTTCAACAGTCATATGAGGGCTAAGAGCTTCCTCTTGCACTGGGGGCTTACTTGGTAGCACCCCGAGGGCAAATTGTCCCATAATGGATCAAAGACCTTAACATAAAGCCTGACACACTAAATCTAATAGAAGAGAAAGTGGGGAAAGGCCTCGAAGTCATTGGCACAGGAGACAACTTCCTGAACAGACCACCAATAGCTCAGGCTCTAAGACCAAAAATCAATAAATGGGACCTCATGAAACTGACAAGCCTCTGTAAGGCAAAGGATACTGTCATTCAAACAAAACGGCAACCTCCAGATTGGAAAAGATCTTTACCAACCCACTTACGACAGAGGGCTAGAATCCATAATTTATAAAGAAATCAAGAAATTACACACCAAGAAATCAAATAATGCAATAAAAAAATAGGAAACAGAGCAAAACTGAGAATTCACAAAGGAGGAATCTCTAATGGCAAAAAGACATTTGAAGAAATGCTCATCATGTAACATTTTAACTATCAAGGAAGCCACTTAGAAAGCTGTGAACCCCTAGTTTTCATATTGCTGTTAACACATATCACTAATTATGCATTTGTAAATTTCACTAACGTATCAACTAGACCGAATAATTCCTGAGTATGGAAAATTGAACTCTGCAGTGCATGACTACTTAAATGTGACTTCTGGAGAGTATGGAACTATCACCTCTATTGTACTGTTATAAAATAGGTTTCTTATGAGTCTAATTTCAAAGAAACACACTAGAAAATTCAGAATCAAAGGTATTTATTCCTTATAACCCTACAATTGTCAATTTCATTGGAAACAAGCAAAACAAACACACAGGAGTGAGAGGGCAGGGACGGGGGGGAAGAGAGTACTAAACACCAAACAAACAAAACAACATCAAAAACCACATACAAGTTAGAGGGGCTATTTATTTTAGACAAAGAAAGAAAAAAAATCTGAAAATCAAAGAACATCCAGAAAATTTTGAATATTGAATGAACGCTAGTTAATATATCAACTTTAATTTTTTTGAATGTCAATGATACTGAAAATATTTCTGAGAAGTGTCCTTGTTCTCCAAAGATGAATGTATGTCTAAACATAGATGTTCATGTGACAATAAATTATATCTCTCTATCTACATAGACAGAAATAGAGGCAATAAGTAAGGGAAATTAGAATCAATTGTTGACTAGAGATAAAGGGAAAAAGTACAAAGACGAAAAACGCTAAATAATCTTGGAGAAATATATAAATAAATTAATTTATACATATCCTCGTATATACATTGCATGAATATATATGCCCATATTTATACATGAATTTATAGTTTTAAATGGAAAAGTTTGAAAGTTTAACGTTCATCTAGATTAAGACATTGAATTGCTTTTTTTGTATTTTTTTTAATAATTTATTTTTTATTTCTTCAAGTTACATCTCAATCACAATCCCCTCCCTACTCCCCCCTCCAGTCCCACCCTTCCACCCTCCTCCCCCTCAACCCCCCCATCCTCTTCCCTTCTTTTTTTTGTTTAAGGTATTTCTTTTTCCCCCCCAACAGCTCTCCCTTTCAGTCCAAAAAATGGTTCTTTTTCTTATAACTATAAATACAATACAAAACAACAGAAATAAATAGGCCACAATTATAAGAGTTATATGGCTTAGCATACATTCCCAATGTCCAGTCCATATGTATTTGGCACCTGACTTTAACATTCTACTATCTAACCATCTCCATGTGTTTAAAGTTCTATATCTAACTAAGCTTTCATACTAACTTGCCTCATAATTTTAAAAATATCTTCTTAGATCTAGAACACCCTCTTGATTCCTAAACAACTCAAAATTTAACTATGAGACTCTAGCTATCTATTCTTCAACCACCTCAGAGACCAGAGAGGGATAAATATATCTGATTATATAGGAAGTGCAGGGCCTGCAGCTTCCAAAACTAAAGAATGACATACCAGTGGCTGCCTGGACATTCCCATTTTCTCTCCATACATTTGCTGTTTATTGAGGAGCAATTGTGAGTCAGTGACTTAACAATTATCTAGATTTACATCATCTAACTAAATGCCCAGACCACATTAGTACATTGTAATTCTTATTTACAGATAAGAGAAGCATCTTTGAATAGCAAATATATCATGTGTGGATTAGCCCATGTAAGCTCCCCAAATCTATTTCCAAGTGAAAAAATATTTATATTTTTGTGACAAGGAAAGACAAAATTCACATACTTATGATTATTCCTTATGTCATTGATGGACAGTAATCAAACGTCTCAGCCTTTGCACAATGCATAAGAGAAATCTCTTCAGGATTTTAGATTTCTAGTATAAATGGGCAAGAAATCCAAACCCTTGTATTTCTAGTCCTACTGTTTACCTTGACTCTCTGGGTTATGCTGGCTGACAGAATGAAGGGAATTCTGTATTCTGACTGACTAGCAATGAAATCTTTTACACCACTTCCTGAAATTCATCTCAGATTTATGGCTACATGCTTAGAGATATCATGATGCAGAAATGTTGGGCAAGAAATAAAACTGTATTTTCCCCTTTCTCACTTCAGTGAAGCACAATTTCCATTTATCACATTGTATTTCCTCACACAATATGTTCTTTCAGAGCCAGGGTTATAAATTTGAAAATATTTATAGGCAAGACTACCATGGATGCCATTTATACCTTGCTGGTACTTTCTTCCAGCTCCTGAGACACATACCCCATATGAATAGTTTGCACCTGTGTACTGACCCAGACTTTCCTCTGTTAAAAATAAGGTTCTCCTTTGACTACAATTCTTTAGTGTAGTTCAAAGAAAATTTGCTTATGAGTGCTCTGAAATTTCCCAACTTTAGGTTTCAAGTAATCCACTACTTTTAAACTTCTTTTCTTTGTTTTTGATATTATAATATAATCACATCATTTCCTCCTTCCCTTTCCTCCCCTCAATACCTCCCAGGTAACCCTCCTGATCTTTCTAATTCATAGCCTCTTTTTCCATTCATTGTTGTTACATATATATATTTACATCATATGTATATGATGTATATATAGATCATGTATATATACATGTTGTCACATATATAATTTCTATATACATAAATACAACCTCTGAGTCTATATATTGTTACATGCATGCATAGGTCTCCAGGGTTGATCATTTGGTATTGGATAACCAATTGGTGTGCTCTTCCGAGGGGATGCCCATTTCTCCAACTCTTAGCACTCCATAGTTGTCTGTAATTCCTTGTCTAGTTTGAGGCTTCCTGAATTTCCCTCATACTGATTGGTGTGTCTATTGATGTCACACTTGTTCAGATCATATTGTAAGTAGCCATATTGGTGAGATTTTACAGGCATAGCTTCTGAGTAATCAATTTATTTCTATTTAAGGGGTTCCTTGCTTTCTCCTATGTCTAGTTCTACAGACTTGATTTTTGATTCATAGTACTTTACACTGAAAGAGAGAATTGTCATTGTCAAGCAAAAAACATAGGCAAATTTTCCATGCACAGCCCAGCATTGCTTAAACAGTAAAGTCTACAAGCTTCATGTAGAAATCTAACCAGGCTGACCCTGATATAATTCTGTAAGACATGATGGGATATCCCAGCTTAAACTCCAGGAAAGTTTTGCTCTCTTTTTTCCTGGTGATGCTGTAAATGCATAAGAAAGGCCAATTTGACCTTTTGACAATGGGAACTAATATGGTTTTCAAAAGTGATTACACTAAGCAATCCTGGTGGCATATTGTACACATATGCTCAGTATGGGAGTAAGAACCATCCCCAAAACTGCTTTAAACATTTGAGAGACACCGAGGTCCTGAACTCTGCTTGTGTATGGCATAGGAACCAAAATTCAAACCTATTTGTTGACATCTAACACAGTTTCCACATGCCATTTTTTACAAAAGACAACATATTTGTTATCTACATCTTTCAATTTTCATAACCAGTTCCTCCAGGTAGAGAAAGTGTAATTTTACCACGTTTCCTAATTAGTATGCAAAATGTAGAGTAAGAGGCAAGATGATAATTTTTAAAAGTGCAGTAAGTGAAGATATGTAGACATAATTCATGGTTCTGAACAAATTAAGAACAAAGAAAGATATATATTAGTCTTCTGAAATTTTGCAAGATAATGACTCCTGTGACCAGGGAAGGATGGCAGGATTCTTATACATTGTTCTTTTTTATGATTTAGGGCCTATCCATAATGTCATTTACTATTAGGAGTTCCATATATCTTTGTAAAGTTATACTTTGCTGCCAAAAAAAGGTAAATTTGTTGTTCAGTTACTGATGAATAAAATACCTCAGCTTCACAGGGAACTTTAGCCTGTGCTACAAACCCCACAAGGCATGGCTGAAACCAGGAATGGAAACGTTTTTCTATTGAAGCCTTATGTGAGATCAATGTGGAAGGGCTGAAGTAACTCTTTTAAAAAATTAGTCAGATGACAGATGGGAAGTGTTTTCTCTCACCATTTAATCTTGTGACTTTATGGTTTTTGCTAGAAGGGATTTTGTTAGTGATGATTATGACAGAAGCCGAAAAGTAGAGCTTAAGAAAGACAAAAATGATAACATTCAAATCAGACATATTCAGAAAAAACATTTAATATTAATATAGTTTGCTCACCTAAGACATCAAAATGATTTAATACTGGACAATAATACCTAATGCTTAATTTTTTATTCCATTTTCTTCATTAAGTTTGAATTCTTCAGATACCACTGGTTGAATTTTTTTCTATAACAAATGATCGACTATGAGAAATGTAACAATTATATAATTACAACAGTGGGCAGATTGAAAAGCATGTGTCCTTTTTAAGGCCCTGATGACACATAGGAAATGTATCACATTTCTGAGTCCTAAATCTGCCTCTAGAAGAGGATGTCCAGTGAAGCAGCTAAGACACACGAGGGTTTTATAAAGTGTTGTGCTACATTTTGTGTATTTTCACTCAAGAAAATTTTAATGTTTAGATTCATTTTCCCTAATAATACAGCTATATCATTTTCTAAAGAGTGCAACTGTAAAATTCCAGAATTATTGGATAATCTCATACAATGATTACAATTAAATAATACAATCTGAATATATGAATTCTAAATTGAGATACCCTTACACATTCAGAAAGTATGGAGCTACTTCAGTGCTTCTAAAGCCTGTATTAATATACCAAGAGAAAAGTCCTGCAATAGGAAGAATATAATTTCTTGGATGAGACTATTATTTTAATGTGATGTATAATTTTATCTTATTTTTCCATGAGACAGAAATATTTCTCAGAAAAAGAAATTGAGGTGTTGACAGAGTAGAACTATTGCTTTCTACTTTAGGAGGTACATGTATCACTGCTCTATCTGTTAAACACAGTAGCTCTGTCACAAATCATGTTTCTACTTACAATTAATTAAGCAAAACTAAAATGTTGAAGGATACTACAAATCAAATTTAATGTAAATGACTATGATGGCCTCAACAGCAATGAACTGAATGACTGCCTTATGCATCATTACATTGCCAAATTCCTCCTGAAATATAGCAATGGGGAAACTTCTGACTATGGGAAGAGATGTGCTGATCACTAGGATCCCAAATAAATTGCTAAAACAAAATTCTACCCTAGGTGTTTACAGGAAAAATTCTTTTCACTAATTTCTTTGCCTTGTCAATGTGACCTTTAAATGTGAATTCAATATGTAGGCACTACAAATTTTATAATCTGATCTATCTTGAACGTTAAACCATGTGCCATTTCCAATGTAAAAATACAATCTTGATTTAGGTGCCTAATTAAAATGATTGCTACATGATAAATTAATACTTAACTGTAATTTAAAATATGCCTTATACCATGTCTGATGGTCATGTTCTTACCCCTTTGAGGCATATGAAGGCATACAAATAATTCTATATCTGATGCAATCTCAGTTCTATTAAGGCAGTTTATTTTATTATTTCATGACTTCACTGCATCTCCCTGAATCCTGTGATCTCCTCTCTTATTGCAGCATCTTAAAAATCTCTTCCTACAGCTCATGAATAAAAATGAACAGAAGGTGGGATTCATCCCAACTAAGACATACATTTTTTTTTTTTTTGGTTTTTCGAGACAGGGTTTCTCTGTGTAGCCCTGGCTGTCCTGGACTCACTTTGTAGACCAGGCTGGCCTCGAACTCGCAAAGATCCGCCTGCCTCTGCTTCCCAAGTGCTGGGATTAAAGGCGTGCGCCACCCCTGCCCGGCTAAGACATACATTTTTTAATTGGATAAAATTATAGGTATGTTTATCCTTTTTTCTTAAATTATGGAAGAAAATAATCCTCCAATCAGTTCCATTACATAACTTTATGCAAAAATATAAACATTTATTACTTCTGTCATTTGTTTTAACTTTCATGAAACTTAACATATCAGGATATATTACTGAATGCTGATTCTTTAGAACTTAATTATTTACTATCTTTAATAGGCTAGAATATTATAAGAAGAAGAAACTTTACCACTGGTTGGTTTGTCCTTAAATCAATTTTTAATAGGTAAAAATTGAAATAATTCAGTAACAAAACCTACATGGATACATACATATATATATATACATACACATACATACCACAAACACATACAGACACACACACACACACACACACACACACACACACACACACACACACACGGAAGTTTCATCATTAGCAACACCTCCCAATCCAATTAACCCAAATGCACATTTCAAAAGCCTTATTTCTTAGTTTGTCTAGTGCTCCTTTTATAAAAACACAGTTTGTCTCAATCACAATCCCCTCCCTACTTCCCCCTCCAGTCCCACCCTTCCACCCTCCTCCTCCTCAACCCCCCATCCTCTTCCCTTTTTTTTTTTTTTTTTAGTTTAGGTATTTCTTTTTTCCCCCCAACAGCTCTCCCTTTCAGTCCACAAAATGGTTCTTTTTCTTATAACTACAAATACAATACAAAACAACAGAAATAAATAGGCCACAATTATAAGAGTTATATGGCTTAGCATACATTCCCAATGTCCAGTCCATATGTATTTGGCACCTGACTTTAACATTCTACTATCTAACCATCTCCATGAGTTTAAAGTTCTATATCTAACTCAGCTTTCATACTAACTTGCCTCATAATTTTAAAAATATCTTCTTAGATCGAGAACACCCTCTTGATTCCTAAACAACTTGAAGAAATAAAAAATAAATTATTAAAAAAAAGAGATGGAGCCACTAAGATGGATAGATAGATCAAATGTGTGACAGAGACAGAAAAGCCAAAGATGGCTCTAAAATTTGGACCTCAGCATCTGGAAAGTGCTGTGAACTGAGATACAAAGGTCTATGAGAGGAACAAGAAGATGGTTCAGGGCCAAGAGATGTAGAGTCATGCAACTTAGCTTGGTAACCAGAGGCTTCCATGAGCAATGCGACAGCAGGCTGGTTATGAACACAAATTCCACAGCCAGACTACCAGAGTTGAGTCTCAGCTCTTCTACTCCCGGCTGTGGGGCTTTAGGTACAATGCTATGCCTCCCTTTCTGAATTGTGTTATTTTCATCTGTAAAATGGGAAAAACATTTGCACTAGCCTCATAGTGCTGTTATGAAGTGAAAGGGAGTAAATTATGACCACATGTGTTTAGAAAAACAATGTCTTTCCACCAAGAAGCACTATGTCCAGATTTAAAAATTAAAACAAGCCTCTCAATCTAAATCTTCGAAGTTCATATGTAGTAGGAGAGACCAGAGAAAGGTGACTCAGTGGCTCTGAATTCTAGCTTCCCAGATCTTGGAAAAACAGGGCTTAACAGGATGCCTAGGAAGCACCCAAATGGATGATGGAGAGGAGGGGAAACGTCCAAGACTGAGGTAACAGTCTGTCTTTTTTTCTGATAACACTCCCAGCATGCAATAAAAACCAAGCATAAAATGGTAAAAAAAAAAAAATAAATAAAACACACAGTTTGTCAAGGGCTGGAGAGATGGCTCAGTGGTTAAGAGCACTGACTGTTCTTCCAGAGGACCTGAGTTCAATTCCTAGCACCCACATAACAGCTCACAACTGTCTATATAATTCCTGTTCCAGGAGATCTGACACTCTCATACAGACGTACATGGAGTCAAAATAAATCTGATGCTCTCACACAGACATACTTGGAGTCAAAATACCAATGTACATAAAATAAAAATAAATTATTAAAAAACACAGTTTGTCAAACACACACACACACACACACACACACACACACACACACATTCCCATCCAAAATGTAACCTATCATATATTTGCTATCTTCCTCACTTCTTTCACTTAATGACACTCCCCTTCAAACATCTCATATTGGTACCTATATAAAGGAAAGCCTACATATAATTTTGTGTTTTCTACCAATTATCACAATATTTTTGGCACTTCTCCCTGAATTTTCCATGTGATGATCAAGAGCCTAATATTTGTAAGTTCTGGCACACACCATTACTAGCAAAATTCTTTTACCACATAGATTAGCATCATTTTGCACAGAGGTAAAAGAGAGAACTGAAGAGAACCCTACATAGAACTGTGAGGAAAGGCCCATTGTGCATGTAAGACTGGACCCTAATGCAAGCTACTCCACACTGTCTAAAGCAGTGGCTTTTTAGGCTGCAACATGGTCTATTTTACTAGAAGCATTTAACTCTACTGTGAGTAGCTACTCAGAGGCTGAATCTGCACCCTAATGTCAACATGAATAGTACCACCATGAACCATAGACTGTACACAAGTATTGCTTAAAGTAAAAATGGAACAAATTTACAAATTTTTCAATATAGATTAGAACCATCTAAGCAGGACATTGATATATTAAAATCATAATAGGAAAACCAACCCAAAGAATTTGTGAAAATTGAGGAAGGGTGGAACACTCTCACTTGGACCCCATAAAGAAGAAGACATCTAACCATGCTCATGCGTGTAAGCCTAGTATCTTAGTAACTGAGCTCTCTCTGTACCTATCTTTGTATTCTAATTATTACTCTGTCTTTCTCCTCTTAGGTCTTTACTGTGGGCAATAGCACCATTATTGAAAACAATGTACAGTATTAATCTTTGAAAAGAAGGAGTAAAGTCATTTCTTAGTTTTGGAAGCTGCAGGCCCTGCACTTCCTATATAATCATATATATTTATCCCTCTCAGGTCTCTGAGGTGGTTGAAGAATAGATAGCTAGAGTGTCATAAATTTTGAGTTGTTTAGGAATCAAAAGGGTGTTCTGGATCTAAGAAGATGTTTTTAAAATTGTGAGGCAAGTTAATATGAAAGCTGAGTTAGATATAGAACTTTAAACTCAAGGAGATGGTTAGATAGTAGAATGTTAAAGTCAGATGCCAAATACATATGGACTGGACATTGGGAATGTATGCTAAGCCATATAACTCTCATAATTGTGGCCTATTTATTTCTGTTGTTTTGTATTGTATTTATTGTTATAAGAGAAAGAACCATTTGTTGGACTGGAAGGGGGAGCTGATGGGGGGAAAGATATACCTTAAACTAAAAAAATAACAGGGTATAGGATGGGGAGGTTGAGGGGGAAGAGGGTGGAAGGGTGGGACAGGAGGGGGGAGTAGGGAGGGGATTGTGATTAAGATATAACTTGAAGAAATAAAAAATAAATTATAAAAAAAGAAAAAGAAAAAGAAAAAAAGGACTAAAATAGTTCTTGCCTAAGTATTAGTGTTTTCTGTAACATTGTACTACAACTAATTAGACTCAAGAATAACTATTCTATGAAATATGATTAGGCACCGAAATAGTCACTTATCTTTAAATTTTTCCATTAGAATATTCTTCGCAAATGCTGAGCTATAGTTATTCTTCTCTGTAGGAAGTTAAAGTTCAAAGGATTAGTGAGAAATCCAACACCTGGCATCCTGCATCTTTATCCACTCCCTGGGGCTTGCCCAGCAAGACAGAGGCTTGCTCCCTCCCTCCACTTGTTCACTGTGTCTGTAGTCTTACTTCTGTCTCTGTGGAGTGGCAGGTTCTTCTTCATGCTTTTAAAGACTATACTTCACTCTACCTATGGCTGCCTCAGACTCCCTCTTCTGAGGGTGTCAGCTTGTTTACAGTTATATTTATCATTCTTCTGCTAGCGTATTTACTGGTACAAAAATAATCTATATAAAGAACTATTTTCATGTCTGTAACAATGTTCACCAAAATGGACTCCTAGGTGGATTTAGTTTCTCTAGAAACTGGCAAAACACATCCTATAATAATATGCATACTCAATTATGTAGTTCTCATTGTCTTCAACCATTCTAATAAAGGGTAGCACATCCATTATCACCTTTATGCAACATCTACTTGAATGTAAATAAGCTTGAGTTTCATATTTTATTGTCCAAATAGTATTCCTAATCTATAAGTTAACTTTTCATTTATAATAAATAGGTTGATTTCCCTAATATTTAATTCAGGATATATATATATATATATATATATATATATATATATATATATATATATGTATATACACTTTTATTTATTTATTTATTTATTTGTTTATTTGTTTATTTATTTATACTAAAAGGTTTTCCTAGTCAACTTTGCTTCTGTTCATCTCCTTACAGTATTTTATGAGCTCTATTTTTATATTTCTTAATTTCCTGTTTTTATCAAGGAAAAAAACCTTACCACTATATTGAACAAATATTGTTCCACTGCTTTTTAAAACTGAATATATTCTATGAATTCAACCCTTCCACTATGTGAGGGGAGATTTTCCCCTTCTGTCATTTGATGATGCCATGAGAATATACCAGATTTGAGGCAGAAAGCAAGTTCCCAGCAGATACCACAGCTGACTGTAAGAAGCCAATTGTCTCCAGATAATTATTTCTAGGAAATACCAATTCAAAAGTCTAAGATATTTTGTTAAGAAGGAATAATGAATTACAGACAGATAGATGTATAGATAGATAGATGTAGATAGATGATAGATGATTTATAGATAAAAAGATAGATGATATAGATGATAGATAGATAGATGGATGACAGAAAATACATGGACATATCACATGTAAATATGTATATATAAAACATATTCATTATATCTAAAACAAAGTTAAGATATATTATACATTTGGATGTAAATATATTTAAAAATTTTTATGGAGTAGAGGAGTAACTGTGTGTGCTGATTTTGGTTCCCATGCATATACTGAATTAATTCAGCCATATCTCTCAACCACCAAAGTTATCTGGCAAAAGAAACAGTGTGGAATTTATTATTACTTTTTTTTCTATTCCTTTTTTAATGTTTATTTAATACTTCAAGTTACATCTCCATCACAGTGCCCTCTTTCTACACCTCCTAGTCCCACCCTCCCACCTTCTCCCCCCTCCCTCCTATCCTACTCCACCGGAGTTGGATATCCCAATATATCAGTGTCCCCCCCGCCAAGATCCACAGTCATATGAGGGCTAAGAGCTTCCTCTTGCACTGGGGGCCTACAGGGCAGCACCGCTAGGGCAGAGTGTCTCACTAATAGGTAACAAAGTCTATTATCCTGTTCCTTTTAGTGTATTGGTTGTAGAATAGTGATCCTGTACTACATGGCTAAAATCCAATTAGAAGTGAATAGATGCCATGTACATCTTTCTCAGTCTGGGTTATAGTTCACTCAGGATGAGCTTTTCTAGTTCCATCCAATTGGGTACAAATTGCATGATTTCCTTTTTTCTGATAGCTGAGTAGTATTCCATTGTGTAAATGTACCAGTTTTTTTTTTTTAATCCATTTGTCAGTTGAGGGACATCTGGGAATTTATTATGAAGATTTTTTTCTATTATATTTGTTTTAAAAAATTATTGTTAGTTTCTCCTAGTATTAATCTATTCTTATTCTTTTGGAATAAAGAAAAACGAATCAGAAGAAAATGCCTACACAAAATTCCATTTAATATAATGTATTTGTTGTACTGGCATTTTTGATCATAACTGAACTTGTTTCATTTTTTGTTTCTATGAAGTTTAATTATTTTTATCAGTATTTAGGTTGTTGAAAAAAATGAAGAGAGGTGATTATCATCCATTTTCATGATCTTACTTTTTTAATATTTATTCATTACTTCAAGTTACAGTCCCCTCCCTCCACCCATTCCAGTTCCCCCCTACCACCATCTCTTCTTATCCTCTGGTGTGGGGTGCCCTAAATATCAGCTCTCTTCAGTTCAGCAGTCATATGAGAACTGGGTATACATCCAAACAATTCCTCACGAAATCACAAGGACATAACCTCAACTATGTTCATAGCAGTTTTATTTGTAATAGCTAGAAAGTGGAAACAACCCAGATGTCCCTCAACCGATGAATAGATTAAAAAAAAAAAAGCTGTGGTACATTTACACAATGGAATACTACTCAGTCATCAAAAACAAGGAAATCATGCAATTTGCTGCCAAATGGATGGAACTAGAAAAAACTTATCCTGAGTGAGCTAACCCAAACCAAGAAAGATACACATGGTATCTATTCACTTATAACTGGATTTTAGCCATATAGTACAGGATAACTATCTTACAAACAAAAGGAATGGGACACTTTGCCCTAGTGGAGTTGCCATGTAGGCCCCCAGTGGAAGAGGACACTCTTAATCTTCATATGATCTTGCATTTTAATAGAGATGGAAGAACTTATTTCATCCTATTCTTAATTTCAACTTTTGGTGGTCCTTACGGTTGACCTAGGACCTTGGGCACACTATCAAGCACCCTTTCTACCACTGAGCTATACACCCTGCTCAGACTAATGTTAAATTTGAGTTATATAACATGATGTATATACCTTATATGTATTTGCAATATTGAGTCTTCTTTAGTAGATTTCCTCACACCTCTTCCATATGGTTTCTAAATCTTCTCAGTTCAATAAAATATAGCATTTATTATTTCACAGTCACTCAAATCCATAACATGACTTATTTTATTTTTTAATATTGCCAAATTATAATTATCATTGACCTTCATGAGAAAGCATTCGAAATTGTATTCATTTTATTTACTTATTATTATAGTACTCCTACTTTCTTCATTATAATTAAATTTTTGTTTTCTACCTTTCTTTAAATATTAGTATATATGATATCTCTATTAAAGCATGAAGTTAAATTTAGTGATTTACTTTGAGTATATAAACAATGATTTTAGTAAGTTTATACAGCTATGTAATCATGACTGTATCCTATTAGAATATTTTCTTTACCTATACCAAAATTCCATTTGGTGATCAGTCCCAGTTCCCAACTTTAACTCAGGGTTAGTTAAATGATTTTTTTCAATTAGAATATTTTTAAGATTCTTCTGTCTTGTAACACATATATGAATTTTGTTTCTTTTACTGTGGAATAACATTCTGTTGTTTGAGTGTATGATATCTGTCTAGCACATTGCTATGCAACATTCACCAGTGGAGGAAGTTTGGTTTGTTCTTATTATCTACTATGATGAATGATGTGACTATGCATCCTTGGGCACAAGGGCCTGTGTAGTCTTTTGTTTTCATGTTGCTAAAATACATACCCACATATGTAGGAGACGAATTGCTGAGTCACATGCTGAGTTTCTATTTGTCCTTTAAAGATCTGTCAAAGCAGCTCCTTTGCCCAACACACTACTATTTGGAAACACTCATGTCCAGTTCTAGATACAGACCTACGTACAACCCTCTGTTCCTAGAAACCTTTACTGGGTAAGATGCTCTTTCCTTTCCTACCAAACACATTCTTCTCGAAACCCGCATCCCCTTAACTCTGCACATATCCATATCCATATCTACCAGACTAGCTACAGATCAGGGCTTTTGAACCTGCTTTTTTCAAGAGCAAACTTTAACTGGTTGGATGTGTCATTCCTCTTCCATCCTTCCCTGGGCCCTTTGCCATCTCTACACTCACAGGCTTAGTCATCTTTCCCTGGTCCAGTTAAGTAGCTAATCTAATAGCTTTAGGTCATGTGTTTCCTGCACTGGCCCAATATTCAAAAGGCCAGACTATCATATCAGACATACAGCCAATGAAGTGCTGTATGTCAGATATGATAAAGGCCAAGTGAGAAAAACATAAACAGTAAGAATGGCCAGCACAGATGCTTGACAAAGATCCAGCAAAGCTGAGCCTTGTGATGCCATCACTGTACTGTGCTCTTCCACACTTTGGCCTTGATCTTCACATGTTGAATGTTTGGGGTGCTTTTATGATTGGTACAATCTGGGGATATTGGACTGATGGAAATTTTCTTATGAATCATTAAGGCCTTCTCCCAGGAACTACTTCTAAACTTCCCAGGAATGTCCTGACCGTAATACCCCTCCTGCTTTTAGGGAGATATCATTATCTGGCCCTCCTTGAAGGTCTTATTTACTTATGCCCTGGAGGTTGTGACTCAAACAAAAATGCCAGAGACCTCCTTATGAGGCTCTGATTCAAAGATACTCTTGGAACATCTGGCCCTGCACTCACTTAGGAACAAGATAACAAAAACAAAGTAAACTTAAAAAGATAAACAAGATTCGGTGGGCTAGAGAAGTTGGCAGCAGATCAACTTAAAAGCTTACTCCTACTACTAATGGACAAAGAATGGTGTGGATAAATGAAAAAAAAGAATAAAGTATTAAAACCTCCCTTTCTTAGAAAAAGTTAGCTCAAACAAGGCCACTGTGATGTCGTATGACCAAGGAATAATCAAATACCAAGAGTAAATATATAAATTAATTCTACAAATATAATATATATATATATATATATATAAATTGTAATGTGGCAGAAATTGAATAATAACTAGAGCACTTTGGGCCTGAGGACTTTTCCTGGGCCTAATGACAATTAGAACTCTGACTATTAAAAGTTGATAATATACTGCTCGGGACATAACAATCTGCCCTTGGCTGGCTTGGAGAGTTTCTTTCTGTCTAATGCCCTTGAAACCCCAGTGCTACCAGCCTGAGAACACACTGTCATGCCTCTAGATTGCTAAAAGTGGGGTTATGGGTTTGATGAGGGAAAATTATTGTAAAAGATAACTTTGTTCTGTCATGATTTATCAATGAGACTAAACTTAGGACCAAGAGGAAGTTAAGACACATGTCCAGGGACAAAAAATTATATGATCTATGTTTTGGAAAAACATGAATCTATCCCCCCTACCATGTTCTGTATAAATACAGCATGTAAGAGGCACAGATTGGCAGAGTAGGCCAAGCCATACTGAGAGATGAGATGTGCTTCCCTCTCTGACCCATTCTCATGGAAGAAAACTAAAAGTTGCCCCATGTCTGATCCCCCCTTGCCGCTCTTACATTTACCTGACTTCAGGCCTTGCCTCAACCCAGAGATGAACTCTGGCACTTACCTAGTGTTTTTATATGTTCTGAACCATCAGCCAAAGGAATGGTACCAACCACTGTGGACTGGACCCACCTACACAAGTCCTTTGCAGACACGCCCACAGAACAATTTGATGTAGACAATTCCTCAGTTGAGGCTTCTCCTCTCAGACAACCCTCACTGTGTCAAATGAAAAATTAAAACTAACACATAAGTCATATGTGCTATGCCAACACTTTGAAGATTTTCTATCTGTCCTGTGTTCTCCCAAGTTCTACCCTAGCTCTTGCCATTTTGTTTCATTCATTTATTTTGAGTTGTATTTCATACATGTATATAAGTGGTTAAACATATACAATAACCTAGTACCATAATTTTTTTTTAGATAGACATCTCTCAGCCTAGTATATTGATGCATTATTTTGGTACCTTTGTCAAAACTCAATTGATCATTTATGTGTAATTTATTTGTTAAAAACTTATTCAAGCCTATTATCAATTTGTTTATCTATGATACAAATTCTGATGCTTCTGGTTCACGTGCAGAATTTATTTCCTGTCTTATTAAGGTTGACAATAGTGAACAAAATAACAATCTGTAGGAAAATAATATGTGAGATTTCATGGTTAATAATTTTAAGTGTGAAGACTGAACATTTTTAGCTAAACATACATTTCTTAGTCTTATTGTTTTATATATTCTGTTTTGTTGAGATAGATTCTACGTAGCACTTGTTATCCTCGGGCTCATTGTGGACCCTGAGATAGTTTCAAATGTACCGCAACCCCTCTGCCCCAGACTCCCGAGTGTAAGAATTGCAGGTACAAGACACTATGCCCAAAGCTCAAATATTTATATTACCTTAACTCTCTAACAATGCATTTTATTACATGTACTACAGAGCTAGTCAGTATGATACTATAGCAAAATGTGCAACAGCTGAGCTGTCAGGATACCTGATCCCAATTTTTGGTCCATGTCTCTGTCTGTCTATCTTTTCTACATTCCCATCAAGTCTATTGCTGCAGCTCTGCTGGATGAGATGATACTGGAAAGCCTCAGAGCAGTATGGCTTATGGGTTATGTAATCCCAAAGGGCAGTTATTCTGTTAATTCTTTTAAGAGCACATGAAGATTTTCTAGGGCAAGAGCTGACAAGAGACTGATAATTACTTCCCATAAAAAGGCAGCTAGAAAGTATTTTAGACTTTGTGGGTCATAAGATTTCATTCGTAACTATACAGCTCTAACATTGTAGCACAAAATTAGCCAATAAAACTTTATTTACAAAAACAGCTGGCAGGCAGTTTAGGCAATGGGCTGTAGGATTTCAATATCATTCTATCATACAGTGCGAATAATTCCATGGTGCCTCTAGGCTTCTCAAATACACTTCTCTGTGCCTTAGAACAGACATAAGACTGTAGATGGCATCTTAGAAATAACTCCTATATACTTTGACAGTAATAGCCCAGGGAGTGACACAGGAAACCATAATTTCTTTTCATAACTCCCTATATTAATCAACTGAGATACCCCACCCAAAATACAAATTACCAATGGTCTACTCTACCATACAAATAGGAAATAAGAGTTCTTAGTTTGCCACAACTTAAATCAACCAAATTCCACATTATATTATTATATTAAAAATTCAGTCAGGAGTAAAAGAAACACCTGTGGCTAAGGAAAGATAAACTGAAGTAAAGCCTACATATATTCCCTCTCTGTAGAGAATGTCTTCACCATCAACAACAAGAGGCCATAGTTCTGTTGGAAGTCATAGTAACAAGCTGCATGTAGTCAAGTGACTATCCTCATCAGAAAATATCATATAGATTCTTCCTTCATATTGGGTATACATTTTAACTCTATACAAATTCATTATGAATTTGATAAATATAACCTGCAAATATTTAATAACTTAATGATAAAGAATAATTTTATAACCTTGATGTAAAGAAAAATTTAGACACTGAACATGAATGTTTAAACATTAATAACTTCCATTAACAAAAGGGATTTTAATGAAGGAAAACACCATTTTCTGGGTTTAAAAATTGCAACATCAAAAAAAGCTGTAGTAGTCATGATCCATAATGAGTATTCTATGGTTATGTAAACTGTGATGTACTGATACAATGATGTATAAGGTCATAAGAAAAGATAATATATGGCTATACACATGATGTAGATAAATACCATAGGCATAAGTTTGAACAGAGGAGGCCACAGTACACAAGAGGACATGTACACATGCACTCATGCACATTCACACACATACTCTAAGTACCTTTGTACACACTTAGTAACTAAGTATTCTTAGGTACTCTTGTCCTTTTACATGGAGATCTACTTTTTTTTAAAGTGGATTTATATAAGACTCTTCTGGACAGAATTATAAGACAGAAACTGTATAGCCTACTGTAGACAGTCCATTAGTCTGGCCATGGTCTCTGTTTTACATATTAAACCATAGGCACAGGGATTGCTGATGAAATGCAGATATGCTTCTTATGTCCTAATGATAACAAGGATTGGGATATTTTATTCTATCTGTGATAGTGTGTGCTGTAGTAAATACTACAGTTAACTCAATAACACAATGGATTCCACTGAGTTATCCTAACTATATAGGCATTTTGTCTGTAAATAGTTTAGTGGAAAGTATATGTGTGCATTCATAATCTCTAGTAGGAGTGTGGAATGCAGGGGCAAGTTGAAAAGTAGTGGCGGTGAAGTACCTGAAAACTGGAGAGCACAAGATGGATTGCTTGACCTATGCCTTTTGCATGTGTTCATAGACCCAGGAGAACAATGGTGTCTATAAAACATCAGTTATCAGGGGATTGATGATGCCATAAAATGAGACAGTAAAGCTCAACTTGTGAATACTAAAGTATGTTTTCCCTCCAAGGTCACCTTTTAAGTTTTTATACATCCCCATTGCAGATGTAAAAATAAATAAATAAAGGTACTCAGAACTATAAAATTATAAAAAAGATACATGAAGTATGGAGACATAATTCAATGTACATGACTACAAATGAAGGTGAAAATATAATCACATGATCCATTTATATAAAACACCTCTTCAATTATAAAATGTGTTCTCAACCTTTAAGATGGTCTGAGTAATTAGCAGTTAATGAAACATTCATAAAGGGCTTAGACTGCACACACAAAAACAATTTTCAATTAATAGCTAACAAGAAACCACATTGAAACTAACAAAATTGGAATTCTTCTTTTTAAGATAAGTGCTACTACATTATTTTCAAGAACAATAGAACATAATTCCTTATTTTATACATTTAAAACAGTGATAAATGAATGTGACTTCAGTGCCAGGCATTGTTCTAAGGTATTTATAAATATTAACACATGGCCTATATGTAGCCCTTTCCAGTATTGAAATATTTCTAGCTGGTTGAAAGCTTGTGAAGTTCAAGAAAATAAGGAGGCTCAGCAGACTTTGGAGGATCCTCCCAACTGGGTAAACTGTAAACTACCCCTAGAAAAGGAAGACTCAGGTAGAGCTGCCTACAGTTTATGCATAGAATACTGCAATGAGGTAGCTGGCAGCCATGTTGGGGTGGAATTTTCACTGTTCAGTTTCCCAAATCACCCAGGCTCATATAAACAACCTCTTACTTTTGCTCCTATGTGTTATCTCAGTAAAATTATCAGTGCACTAAACTAGATTTGGGTGGAATCATTTCTTTGCTCTCTCATTAGAGGTCTGGATGAATAGTAGTTTGATCCTCTCTGAGGGAAAATCACACAATAACCTTAGACTAGCAGCATAAAACTATAGCTATTGTGTTAACAGTGGTTCATGTTTTGGATATATTCTTCTTTCTATTTCTCCAGCATGAGTGCCTTTGGAAGAACTTCTCTTCTTATATTATATATTGATAACATAGATGTTAGATTGCCAAATATCTGGTTCTCCCAGCCTCTGTGGTTGCATCTGAAATGGAGTGACTGAGGAAAGTCCATCAAGTTTCTTGAACATTTGGACAGTGGTTTCTTTGTTTCTCAAATCTATGGTGATGAAGGCCCAATGGATGCTATGGACAGAGAAAACAGCAGGTGGAGAATTAAGTAAAAGGAACCAAGATGAGGAGAGGAAAGGAGATTCCTTAAAAATACCCATATGACAGATCAATTGTTATAATGGGTAAAAATGTGCCTGTGTTCCATTTGGAATTCAAGTCTTTCTTTTAAAGTAATGATTTTAACCACAAGAGAGCTTATTACTATAATAACATCAATCAATCAAATTTGTCACAGTAAAATATAACTCTGTGTTCAACCTTCTAACACTGGCTTTATATGAAATTGCATCATTTTAGAGAGAGAAAAGTAATTTGCTATTTTTCTACAAATATTATGTACGTGACATTCAAAATTGGTGAAAATAGGAAAGGGGAAACTATAGGTTCCTACATGTTACATGGTATATTCGACAACATAAAAAATAGATTCTAATAACCTAGAAGAAAATAGATGCTAAATATTTACCAGGTGTTGGTTTAAGACCATTTTCTATAACCCAAAGAGTCACAAAACTAATTTTTCCAATCTTCATATATAGCAGAGAGGAACAAACAGAACTACAGTGTAAAGGAAATATGATAAAATGATTTTAGAGAGATGGTTTTATTTAAAAATTAAATAGAATTCTGAAGGAATTGACTTTCTTATTATTCTGAAAAAAAATATCATAAACATTGCAGGGCTTTTCATGGTTAAACAAAAAGAAAGTAACAGCAGCAGAATCCAGTTCATATGCTTCCTGATATGTTTATAAACTCATGATGGGTCAGCATGGCCAAAACAGGCAAATGTATGACAAATTAAAAACTAGTGAAGTCTTCTCATGCAAAAGTACAAAGGCAAAAAAAAAAATTAAGAGAGCTTGAAGAGGCTGAATAGTAAATGTGATCAAAGTCAGAATAATGGAATAAAGTATTTAATTTGTATTGGAAAAGAACAAATGAATCATGAAAACATGTGAATGAATCTAATACTTGCTACGGAAACTTCTAGGAAGCCTAGGTTTAGTGAAGTACTATAGAGTGTTGTTACAGAGATACAATGGATGTTAGAAAGTATGAAGGAAAGCCAGTGAGATCTTCTAAAGCATGCTTGAAATAGCTTGATGGTGAATTCCACTTTGAAAGGTTTTTTTTTTTTTGAGTCTTTTTTTTGCATGTATATATGTGCACTATATGAGTTTGTGAAGCCTACAAAGGCTGGGAGAGGGTGTTAGATTCCCTGGAACTAGAGTTGTGAGCCTGTGTGTGTGCTGGGAACTTAACCTAGGTCTCTTGCAAGAGCATACCTGTAGCAACCAAGGGGATTACATTTGTTTATAAAAACATCTTAATTATTATAGCATACAATGTGGTTTGTCATACATAAGATAGATGGATATGTAGCTTAGAAAAAAAGGATATAGTGGATCAAGAAAAGGAAACATAACATCTCATGCAAAAGAGGAGAAAATAAGTTTGACGAAGTTGTATTTCTAGTTCTCTCTCCCAGTTCTCTCTCCTGCCATCCTTCCTATATTTGATCCCTCCTGTTCCCCTCCCTACCACTTCCCTCACCAATTTCCTTCTCTCCATTTACCCCACATACCTACTTTATTTCCCCTTCTCAGTGAAATTCAAGCATCCTCCTTTGGGCCTTCCTTGTTACTCAGCTTCTTTGGGTTTATGTATTGCAGCATGGTAATCCTGTATTTTATGGCTAATATCTTATTTTATGTTATATAGTATATTTGTACTAGATATTATATACTGTGACTACATACTATGTTTTTCTTTCTGGGTCTCTGTATATCCATGGGAGGTCTACCTTTCTCTGAGGAGAAAAAAGAGGAGAGATGAGAGAGAGGAGGGGAGGGGGAGGGACTAGGAGGATAGAAGGGAGAGGAAGCCCCAATCTGGATATAAAGCAAATAATTAATTAATTAATTAATGAAAAAAGTTGTATTTCTACTTCTAAAACAGAAAATTTACCTTTCTGCTAACAGCCATTATTGTGACAAATGACTTCAGTATGGGAATTGGTATATTCTTGGTTTACTAAAGAACAACTCCAAATTCATAATGGGGCTGAGAAACCAAATAGTTTATTAAGAATAATGTGGAAAAATGCTTAGCTCCTAATAACACAGTGAAGTGTTTACATCTAGAGATCATCCTCAGTCAGAAGAAACAAGTTTCTGATTACTTGTTCAAGAGGAAATTTAATTGACTAAGTAATTGTATTAATTCAAAATCATTGAAAGCGACAATGTTTTTTTCCCATGCCATTTCAGTTTAATGGTTCAGCAAAGCAGTAGAATTATTTAAAAGATATTAGCAAGAAATTTGTCTACTTTATCACGTTGTTAGGCCAGATCTTCAGAGAACATTTAAATGTGATAAAGAGTCAGGAGGAAGCTAGAACTGTCTGAGCAAGCCATCCAGTCATGATAACATTATGACATGGGATGAAGGAGAAAAGAAAGTAAAATTGGCTGGAAATGGTCTAGATACCCACGCATTGTAAAGAAACAGAAATAACAGCATTGCAGTTCCAAAGATAAGGAAGCCATAAGATGTATCAAGTAGTTCCAGATGGACAGGATTCTGTATTCCAGAAATATTTAGTCACTGGCTACACACCACCCATGGAGACCTATAGATATGACTTCTCAAACTTCTGGGTCTTCTGTAAAAAGAAATGCAAGGATTTGTCTTGGTATTTTATTTTTGATGAATAAAATGTCTCAGCAGTATACCTAGTAATTCTTTCACTTTGTTCTTTCTACCCTGTGCCACAAAGGCAGGCTCCCCAGGTCATGCAACAAAATCACACATATGCCAGGCAAATACCACTTCTGGTAAACCTTATGTCTAAAGTCTATACAACTATCACATTTACAAAATTAACAGCACAAATTCTGACCTAGTCTCTAACTTTACAATATGCTCATTGCTTACTATGTTAAATTATTGTTAAAAGTTTTTTTTTAATGTTCATAGATAAAGCCAAACTCTAGCCTCAGAATTGTATCTCAATAGTGTAATAACATTTCATAAATTCCACAATATCAACTATTCAGACCTCAACACAAGTCATTACTACCTCAGCAATAGATTATCTCACCTCAAAATCTTTCAATCACTTTTCTCAAAATAGTGATAATTCCTGAAAATCCTAATCACCTTATTTTTGTTATTCTCCAGTCTTTATAGATTTATGTCTAATTCCCTAAAGCAAGATGTTATCATTTTTATTATATTATTACTATGTAGAATAGGGCTTGATCCTTAAAAATTAATAAGTACATATAAAAGAATAATTGGCAAAGGGAACCTTCACTACTTCAATATTGAATGAACTATTACTTCTCTTCATAGTATCTGAGAGAAGCAGGTTATGAGTAATTTTTCCTTCCCTTGTCTACCAGTCATCTCCCTCTCTCTTTAGTTGTTCCAAGCACTTCTCTTCCTTCTCTACTAAGTCATCTTCTTTATAGTGGCAGGAAACACACACACAAAAAACAAAAACACCAAACTTTAACTTTGCCACAGTAAAAACAGTGTTCAAGAAGCATAAGGTTTCATATTGCTAAAACTACATACATTTTTTAACATCTAGAATCTTTAGAACTCTACTGAATGTACCATTACTATGCTTAGCAAGCAAATGTTTGATCTGATAATTGTGAGCATGCAAAACAATAGAGACTCAGTGTTCATCTTTCATTTAGAGCTTAGAGTTTACAAGGAAAAATAAATGTATGCAAGAGGTAAAAACTAAATATCACAGACTGAAATATGGATTTTGAAGAAAATTATAGGAAAAGAAAGACTGTGTGTGAAAGAATTTGGTGATTGTATCCATTCGAAAAGATGTTCAAGGAGTGATGCTCCAGAAAGGCTTGGGAGCTGACTAGCAGGAACTGTGGGTAGTTATGGAGGAGGAAGGGTCAGAGCTTTCTGGTCCAAGAACAGGGGGTGTGAAAATCCTGGAAGACATGTAAGAGACCCTTAATACCTGAGGGAAAATTCCACCAAAAGAAATAACAGTAACCACATTGTCTAGGGCCTTGTAAGTGATGTCGAGCTTTATTTGGATAATAAAGCACATGTTCAGTACACAAAGTTAGTGCACCTATTAACTCATGGCTATTGTGAGATCATGCACAGGACAGGTACAAGCCCAGGCTAGGCCAAGTCCCAGCCTAGAGAAGAGTGTTGGACATGAAACTCCACCCACACCTGAGAAGCCCCTGGTGATAGTTAGCTGCTGGGAGAGCACAGTCAGTCTTCTCTGAGTGTGATCCCTCATCAGCTGTCCACTCTCCAGTGGACGGCCATATATCCAATATATATTCAGAATATCTAGCTGAACGAATTGGTCTTGATGGAGGGAAAACATGACACAAAGCTTGATGAGTAGGAAGTGAAGGGCTGGATCCAGAAAGGGATGGGGGGAGAGGTAATATGACCAAGACATAAAAACATAGCATTTTCAATCTTCTGTTAAAAATAAAATCTGTCTTTTATTTAGGTTAAGACCATGTTTAAGGTTGCCCAAAGGACAAGAAAACAAGTAGTAGAGACCCCAGTGGTTGAATTAGCTTTAGTTGGAGCAGTGATTTTGCAGGTGCTCTGATGAAGAATGGCAGGACCGGGATGTAATGAAGATTTAATTACATACTTAATACAGTTAAACCATGAAGCCAGGAGGGAACATAAATATTAAAATATGCCATCTATGCTTCTGGGGAGTGAGAAACATTTTCATATTTAGAGACTTACCTTCTATTATCAGTGTCAATATCTATAACATTATAATATTTAATATGAATTTCACTAGTGGAAATAGGAACAAAGTCAGGTGGTGACGAATGTGAATGCTACCTCACTGGTAAAATATACTGGCAGTGTTGGCGCTCTCCGCAGGATTTTGCACGTCCTTTCCTGGCCTGAATTACATGCCTGCCATCTGAGAAGGAAAGCTACTTTAGATGATTAATGCTAAACACTTCCTGAAAGTTTAAGGATATGACCAGATAAGAGAACAGAGAAAACACACGATTCACTTTTACCATACTCATTTTGAAAATGATTAGAAAAATACAGTTGGGAGTCACTGTATTTAGCAGAGAATACATATGGATACAATAGTCACTCCATTAGGTCAGAAAAGCCTTTGTTTTTCTGCTATAAATACAGGGTTCCAAAGTCTAATTTAATAGTTGGCTCAATCAGCTGTTACTCTATCAGTTATGTTATTTTTGGAAAGTGAGTAATTGGACATGTTTATGTTACTATGTCATTTATCTTGGTGTTAGTCTTAGCATTATTATATCGATTTTATTCATGTTCTTGATGATCTTGAATAATCTCAAATAATCAATATATGTATATATATACATTTATAAATATATAAATTAAATACTATATCTTATATTTATTTATCTGTTATCTTAAACATTTCTCATTACACTTATTTGTTATGACTCTTTAATTTGGACAACTATTCTTTGAGAAAGAAATCTCAAACACCTTTATTTGTCACATGTGTACAAAGTTGCTGACATCTCTTTGATGAGAGAGCAGCACCTGCTAATTAAGCAATCGGAATCAGAAAAGTTCACAGGGATTGGGAACATGGGAAAAGGTATCCATATCATAAGCTCACCAAACTCTTCCTGAAAATACAGCACCACTGTCCTCAGATCTCTGCCTGGATCATGAGGTAATGATCAGAATGAATTGGAAGACTTGTTCTAAGCAAAGCATTAGGCAAATAGCATTTCAGTAATTTGGCACATATTTTGATGGAGGTGAAATAATATTTTTACTAGAGAAAATAATGTAGAATAAGACCAACATAATCTAGAAAATCCCTTGAGAAGACTCCCTTACCAGGTGTTTCCAGATTATGTTACATGGACAATCAAAAGTGGCAAAATGATTGAAAAATATTTTGAACTTTGTCTTTGAAATTTATTTTGTGTGGAGGAACTGAGTACTTTTGAACTTGAGATTTCTAAAAACAATTTAGGCCATTTTTATACTATGTATGTATCAAACCATTTTGAAAATGCAAGCATAATAATTAAAAACTCCTAAAAATGAAAAGACATGTGGCCTAAATATTGAGGGACATTAAATCAGTTTGATGATATCATGATATAAAATACAAATTACCAAGTGACAAAACAAATATTCCAAAGTTATGGATGTAAACTTTCAATTATACAAAAACTTTGAAGTAATGTTGTAAAGAAATGGTAAAAAAAAAAAAATCGTAGTTGTTACTGGTAGATAGAAGTGTTTGTTATTCTATGCTTATTATTTTCCAGAATTTCTCTAAAATGTTTCTAAAGTCTATGCTTTCACGGGGTAATATAATAAATCAAGGTTTTGGAGTGTCATTTGGGGGAGGGGATTTTCTAGATTAGTTTAGTCTGTGGGGATGTCTATATGCTGTAGCCTTAGAAAATTAATTGAATCAACAAACATGCCACATGCAATTACTGGGGAGGTGTTCTTCATAAAACTTCCATTTTTGGCAGGATGCTATTTCTTACATACAAAACAGGACTAGACTAAACCTTTTAAAATATTAGCATGTTAAGTGTTAAACAATAACATGTTAAAATAATAACATTTTCTTGATAATGTTAATCGAGATGGGAGAGCATATCCACTCTAGGTGACACCATTCCTAGGAAAGGGGAAACTGAACTCTGTGAAGAGGGAAGAAAGTAAGTTGAAGCACTAGCAGGCTTACATAAACTCAATGCTCTCTACTACTAATTGTGAATATAATGTATTAGTTCTCTCAAGCTCCTGTCAATGGGACTTCTCTTGTATGGTGGAGGACAACCTGGAATTGTGAATTAAAACACCTCTGTCCTTGAAGTTGCTTTTTATCATAACAATAAGAAACAAAACTAAGACACAATGCTGTACATGTTATTATTTTTAAAGTTATGATCCTATTTTATGTGTAAGAAACAGCATCCCACCTAAACTGTAAGTTTTATGAAGAACACCTGCTCAGTAATTGCATGTGGCATATTTGCTGATTCAATTAATTTTCTAAGTATACAGCTTCCAAAACATTTATAAATCAAAAGGCCTAGTTATAGGAGTATTGCAAACATATGACTATAATGCCAACCAAATGAATACTCAAGAACCATACAACCTCATGGGGAACCATTATCAGAACTCACAGCAACTAGACTACTTGAAAGTGTGTAGACGCTGTTAAGGCAGCTCTTACCTGGGTTTGATGGAGAAAGACTCTATAGCTATGTATATATTAAAGAATGATTGACACTGAGAACATTCACTGGTACTGCTGAAGGACAGTATGATAGTAAAATTCAGTGCCAAAAAAATGGTATAGAAGAATCAGGCCTTATTCTGGCAATTTAGCTGATACTGAGTGACAGTTCTCTATAGAGTTTTTCACTAAAGTTACACCAAATGCCTTGTGTTTGGGGCTATATTTTTGGGAACATTTAGTTTATGAATTCAATACAACTCATGCTCTTAGATGCAAGGTGATATCTAAGCTATGACAGAAACAAGACTGAAGTGAGGTGCTTTCAAGGTTAGGAACACCAAAGGTGTATTAGCCACCGCGTAAAAGACAGGGACAAGGAAGCTGACATTGCTGACACCTTGAAATGAGACACAGAGCATCTGGAATTGAGGGACAGTAAATTCCTGTTTACATTTTCAGTTTGGAGTACTTTCTAGCATATATCCTGTGATATATGACTAAAATCTGATAATAACTGCATAGATGCCATGTGCATCCTTCTGAGTCTGGGTTAGCTCACTCAGGACGAAATTTTTTAGTTCCATCCATTTGGCTGCAAATTTCATGATTCCGTTGTTTCTGATGGCTGAGTAGTATTCCTTCCATTGTGTAAAATCTTTTTAACTTAGAGAAATAAGCAAAGGAAACATCATACCATAATCTATAATTCTGTAACACTCTTAAATCCATGAAAAATTCACAATTCATAATGAATGTGTTCTCCCCTCAAAATCATGTCAGAACTCCTAAACACAAAGATGATAGCCTTAGGAAATGCGACTTTGTGAGACTTTGTGAGAGCAACCTTCCAGAGAGCTAACTGAGAGCTATCCTGGGAGCCAGTCCCCACATGAGGACACAATTAGTAGTTGTCAGCTCATGGATCGGATGATGGGCTTTCACCAGGACTAAATCTGCTTTGATGTTGGACTTTTCATCTTTCAAAACTGTAAGAAACCAATCTCAGTTGTTTATAAGATGCCTGGATTAAAGCATTTTATTAAAGTAGCCTACACAAAGTAATGGAAGTCTTGAATGAACTTTAATCTTGACCTCATGTATCTAAGATATTTTTAAATCACTGAAGGTTCCAGAAACTACAAATAATTCATGCTTTTAGAAATGGGTGTCCTTCCTTAAAAGGAACCTTGAACTTAAATAACTGAGCAAAAGGGAGATGTGACCACACAATTTAATTCTCAAAAGTCTTAAATGTGAACAAAACTCACAGTGAGGAATCTATATGCGCCCACGCAGGACCTAAATCTAACCAGCAATTGCTGAACCTGACCGTTCTTGGAAGTGTACCAGAAAACTCAAAGGATTTAAAACCTTTATGCTATGTCTTTACTTTATCTACACATAAACACAGTCTAAAACAGCATGTTTGTATAAATTGAAAGGAAATAAAGCAGTATTTTTTTCTAAATTCTTTGTATTAAGTCTAGGGGTAAAAAAAAAGTATATTTTTAAAATGAGGCTAAGAACTAGTTTTTATTGGTTACATGAAACAATTGAATATAAAGAAAAACCAATCAAGCAAATAAAACAACTAAAACCTACAAGAATTCATTTTTGTGACTAAATTATTTATTTTATGAATAGTACTGCATTTGGGGAGATATCTACTTTTAAGAGAAGGAAATATCAGATTTTAAGGTGGCAAGGAAGACTGGCAATTATTTTTCTGAACTCCAGTCAGATGATTGGAGTTCATCTAAAGTAATGATTCCTTTAGAGATTTTTGAAAATGAGTCCCACAACACGCCAGTAGTTCTAGGTGGAGGAAATCATCATTCTAACTACAAAAACAACACTTACTTTATATTAAACATATTCAAGAACAAGCAAATTCCATATGAATTCTGTGACTGACCATATACTCCAGTGTTCTATCATTCACTGAAATCTAGATGGAAAAATAGGTCATTTTCATAGTATAAATGGTAAGTCAAAATCTACTAAAATTCTAAACATTCCAAATCCAGGTGAAATAAATAAAATGAGGCTTACAACTATTGTTTTTAATTATACATTTAGAAATTTATTCATGAGTAATGTATTTATATGTTTAATTTTTGAAAACTATGTTACAGTTGAACATTGATAACAACTGGTTGTAAAGTAAGCATCTTTTAATAAAGAACATTTTAGGCTCATCTATCAGTTTAATTTTTAAATGGTACAATACTGGAAATGCTGATTTAAAGTCCTGCAAGTTTATATTACAATTAGTCTTTATATTTTTGAATAATTTTGTCAGCCTTTATTGTTAAGCATGTAAACACAATGTTTTAAGTTAAATATAAATTACTATTACCTTTTGTAAAATATAAATAAATCTGTAGGAATGATAATGCTAAGAGGATACGTTAGACATGCATTTATTTATTTTTATTAAAGAGTATGAGATACCATTGGTGTGTTGAGGAGAAACAATAAACAACTCTGCACTCTATAAAAGAAAAATATAAATTGAATTTCACCAATATTGAAATTTTTTAAAGGTGAAAAGGCAAGCTTATGAGTTAGAGAAACTGTGATAAACCTTATAATTAACAAAGAGCTAATGTCTAAAATACATAAAGATTTTACAACACAACACATCGTAAAACAAGAATGAAAAACATTTCAGTTAGAAAATATTAAAAGTCTCTGTCTAGTGTTTCACTGAAAAAAAAAACAGTGTAGACAATGAAGAAGAACATGAAGAAATGCACACTAACTTTAGCTATTAGGGATTACAGATAAAAATCAAATATCTGTAAGTGCTACTACATGCTCTCAGAGTGGCTCAGAATAAGGAAAAGTGACACTATCATAAGCTGATAGTGACAAAGATGGGGCCACACATGCATGGATCACTGGGATCCAATTAAAGCAACCACGTGAAGCACTGTTAAATACATGTTTCACACTTTAAAAAATGAAATGCAAATTTTACAAATCTAGCAATTATATCCCTGAGAATTGATCGTAGATAAACTTAAAGCTACATTCTCTGTGGGGTTCCATGGTTTAAGAGCACTCCCTGCTTACCCAGAAAGCCAAGCCAGGCTTTAGTTTAGTTTTAGTTCCCAGCACCTAAGTCAGAAGGCTCCAGCTCTTGGGGACCCAGAGCCCCGCTCTGTCCTCCACAGGCACCAGCACCCATCAGACATACACATGTACAGACCCAACCCACATACACTCATTTTTTTTAAATGTCTTAAGAAACTATGTTCTCACAAAAATGCATATGTCTGCACACAGAAGCTTATCCCATAAAAGGCCAAAACTAGGAAGCATCTTCATGACCTCTGATGAGTGGATAATTGAACTGTCACCAAACAACTGTAACACAAATCCTACTTGGCAATAAGAGACTAAACTAATTAATGATAGATTAAGACTACAGTGAAAGGCAAAAATAAAAAATAAAAAAATAACCCCCCAAAATCTAAAATCCTAAAATCAAAACAAAATAAAAGGAAAGAACCCACTGAGAATAATGACAAACAAAAGAGCCTAACTGCTTTAAAATAAAGACGACATAGAGTGTGATTCTCTTCCTATATTTTTATAATATTCCTAAAATGACAACACTGTACAAATATATGGTATATCTCGTGGATTTACTGCTGCTGGAGGAAGGGTGGGGCTGGGGGAAACCGGTGTGACTATAAAGAGTGGAGGTAGAAATGGTCTATGTTTTGACTATGTCAAAATATTGCAGTTATTTATTAGTTATATTGATTATCATTTACTACCATCATTTTAAAGTGTTTATATATATATATATATATATCACTAGAGAAAAACAGTTAAGAACACTTTGGTCCTTTGATGCTACTATTTACAAATGCATGTGAACCTTCAGTTATCTCAAAATGAGCAGTCAGCTCTAAAAACAGGTGATGAAAGAGAGAACTTATGGTCTCTAGAAGAACATTAACAGGAGTGGTCACAGCAGAGAAGTCTAGGTGCTCAGCATCTTATCCTATTTTTCATGTCTTTTAAGCTTTCCTATAGAATGTATACTCTTTCACTAATGAGTATGGAATGTACTCTTGTAACTTATATCTTGGTCATTTTGTTAATCTCAATATAAATTTCAATTATGAGAGGCAAGTGTTATATTTCCCATCCCTCTATTACAAAACAATTTAACCTGCCCTGAGGTATTTGATGGCTGTAGCATCAAGTTCTTATTTGAGTTGTCTTGGGGCTTTTTTTTTTTTCTGTGATTAAATGATGTGATGAAAACCAACATGGAGAGGAAAGGAAGTATTTCAGTTCACAACTCAGGTCACAACCCATTGTCAAAGAACATCAGGACAGGAACTCAAGGCAGAAGCCTACAGGCAGGAATTGAAGCAGAAGCCATGGAGGGATGATGCTTACTGGCTTGTTCTCCATGAACTGCTCAGCTGGGTTTCTTATAGAACCCAGAAACACCAGGACCACTGTGTCATTGTCCACAGTGATCTATAATGGTCAGCACAGAAAATCCATTGTAATCTTGCCCATAGACTAATCTTGTGGGGGCATGTTCTCGATTGAGGTTGCCTCTTCCAAAATGACTATGGCTGTACAGCTGCTGTCAAGTTGTCAGAAAATCAGCTGCACATGAACAGACTGTATTGAATTAAGTTCTGTCTTCACACCCTTACTTTTCCCCACTATGCTAGACAGTCATGAATTTTACCTAACTTCAAACTTGCTTTGAGAACTCAGAAATGTTTGCTCAGAATCTCAGAGAATAGTCTAATGGCTGTTCATTTTGTCCTTATGCTTCCAAGTAGCTTACAGGAGTATTAGGAAACATTTCATATCCTTTTTGTTTGATTGAAAGAGTATGTGAACACACACAGGGTGGGGGGTGTGAGAGAGAGAGAGAGAGAGATGCTTCTAATTTCTCCAAAATATAGCTCACTGTCCTTTACAAAAAGTGCTGGCCTATTTTCAAAAGTTAGGAGATGAACTGTTGCCCAGTGCTCAACATCAGAAATCAAGAGGTAATTTCAGTGTTTGTGATAGGAGGTTTCTGTGAATTACAAAGACAAAACAAGCAGGAGGAGGAGAAAAAAATCGGTGTACAGAATCCAAAGGACATGAGAAAGAAAAGAAGTGAGTGGTCAGAGATACTGATAGGGAATAGCTCTCTAGCTCTAATGGATTCTGCAGGCTTCTGGGGGATTTAGCTTATTTTGGAAACATAAAGGTAGAGCGCATAACCAAAACATACACATCACACATAGAGCCAATAGTCACCCCACAGTACATCTTGAAGAGTATAAGTAAAGTCAGGAGCCCTCTAGCAAGAATTCTTCGAAGTTATCTCTCTTGTAGTTGTCTATAGAAATAGCCATTGCCATCTGCCCTAGGGAATCCGTGTTTTCATCTACATCAGTGTTTATAGATCTGAAAAGATTATTAGAAAAAGTCATATAAGTTTGTAAGTAGCTAGCCTCGAAAGAATTTAGAAATACAAGGTTACCTTCATTACATCGACTCCCCCAAACTACAGAGAAGGGAAGCCAGAAGCAGAAAGAAGCATCATTCTCCTGTGTTAAGTCAAGTTCACTTGCAAATTTTACCTTGCAAATTTGTGTTTAGTGGTAGGTCTGCCATCTAGTGGCTATTTGAATAAATGGATGCTGATCATAAATAAGATGGCATGAAAAATGTTGGCTAGCCCTTTTCTGGTCCTAGTATAAGCAAATTAAAGGATTTTGTTAGTGGTAAGGATTTTTTTTTTAAATCATGGAATCAATTAAAAATAAGTACGGTAGATTAAAATGTCATAAGTGCAGAGTCAATGTATGACAATTATTTTTCATTTATGCCAAGTTCATAATAAATGTATACTCAGAAACAATCACTAGATTGAAAATAAGACAACTAACTTAAAAGATTCAGTTTTATGTGTGTGCATGTGTGCATGGCCATGAATGTATGCCATGTGTTTGATGGTATCTGAGGAGACAGCAGAGGGCAGCATATCCCCAGGAACTGAAGTTACAGAAAGTTGTAAGCCCCCTGACCCAGGTGCTGGGAACTGAACTCCAGTCCTCCGGAAGCAAAGCAAGCAGTCTTAACCACTGAGCCATCTCTCCAACACCATGAGGTAACATTTTATTTACTGATTTGTTTTGTTTTGCTTTCCTGTCTTTCATTTCAATCCAGCTGATCTCTTGTCAGCTTTTAGCTTAAGTACAAGAAGCAAAACAAAGAAAAAAAATTCAGTACTTGGACATGTAATACCTACCAAAATGCAGAAGAAATAGTAGTTATTAAGTAAAATGCAAAAAATGTGAACACAGTTTCAGAATTTAAACTCTACAACAAGAATATAGCTTATTTCTCATTCTGAAAAAACCACAAAAACTAAATTATTTTTAATTAGATTTGATTTATTTATTAACATAAGTTACTAGTAATGATAAGTTTTCTATGCTCACTTTCCTGAATAATTTTCAGTGCTATATAATCACAGCCCTAAGTTCTAACAGTGCACTATACTGGTGGCTTATATTTCTATAATCCTAGTGTATTAAAAAGGTTTATTCCGGTGACTGAAAATGGCATTTGCACATTGCCTAATAAGTACATTGAACACACCCAGAGAAAATTTCACTATGTTCAATTAATCAGAAAAACATAGAATAGTCACACCTCAATTCTACAATTGTTGTTTTGATTTATTTGTTTTGTTGGCTGGTATACTTAAAGAGAAATTAGTTCTCCTTCCCAATTATAGTTCCTTTAACATTCTAATAAATTAGAGTACAGTCATTGAAATAAATAATATAAAATTCAATAACTATTAGGCATGTTTTTTATTATTGTTGCATTCAGTTTATTTCCCCTTAGACTTATTACTACTTGAAATATCAGAATGGCATCCCAATGTTCAAACAGAAAAGAGAGGCAATTTTACAATTGCTAATATTGTGTAATAATATCTTGTAGTAACTCAAACTCCAATAAGTATTTACAAAGCAATGAAATTATTCCTCCTATAAACTTAATCCTTCATATCCTGGGCTGCATATGTGCTTTAATGTATAAATATATTGCAATAAATATGATCACTTCAAAGTTATCAATGTTTAAAGCAAGGTATGGATATCTATATTCCTGTAAGTAGCTATACTTATTTCTAGAGATCTCACGTGATTTATGCAGAGATTCACTCTGTTTTGGGACGTAATTTTCAAATTTGTGGAATTAATTGTTTTTTCACATCCAGTCTCTCTACTTTATTATAAATCACCAAACTATTGGAGGGAATCATACTAAACAAAAACAAAGGAAACAAACAAAAACCCAATAAGTAAAAACTTGTTTTAGCCTCTGAGAGGGAAGTATTGTTAAATAATTGAGAAAAGTTAAGGAGCTAATCGGCTCTTATTTTTGTCAAAATCCTTGAGATAAACAGCTTAAATGACAAAAAAAAAAAATTATTTTGGATCATGATCTCTGAGGTCATGATCAGTTGGTGTTATTGGTTTTGAACCTGTTTTTCATGGCAGGAGTACAATGCTGAGGTGTAACCTTAGGCTCCAAGAGATACTTTCACAGCCTCTACCCCATTACCTAACTTCCTTCCATTAGGCTCCATCCCCTTAAGATTCCACTACCTCTTCAAGGCACCATGGCTTGATGTTTAACACATGGGCTCTTATGAGGCCTGACAGATCCAAACTACTGTAGTAAGTCATAGAACTGAAATCATGGTCACTGACAATTGAATTTTCTGTTAGGTCCATGTAAAACTCCTATTCCAAAACTCCAGAAACGGCTCAACCTGGGATACAGGAGGATTCCTGGAGATTAGAAAGTAGTCACCATTCCTCAGGAACTTGTAAAGCTGGTAACTCTCTCCCAAAAGTAGTTATTTCCATGAACTATCATGGGCAAGAGGGTCAAAAGACTACCTATGGTACCTATTAGCACACCAAAGCTCATGCTGGCCCCTAGGATCCCTCAGAACCACAAGGACATGCTACACATTTCAGAGAGCATGCTAACATTCTAGCTCTTGTCACCTAGTCGCCTAGCTTGTGGGCTTCACTCCACCAAGCTACTCATTCTCCTTATAACCTTGCTATTTTCAATATGCTCTATTTATCTTTCTCTGTCCTCTCTCTGTCTTCTTCTCTCTCTCTCTCTCTCTCTCTCTCTCTCTCTCTTTGTGTGTGTGTGTGTGTGTGTGCATGTGTGTGCGTGTCTCATATACGTACAATAAAAATCTTTCCTTTAACCATACCATGAAGTGGTCATCTTTTCATCATCTTTAGTTATTTTATCTTAGTTTATTATCTTGCAGACCTACTGGGGGTAAAATTTTTGAAGAGCAATGTAAACTTAAATGCTCTTTTATTTAAACCACTCTGTGGTAAAAGTGAGCTGTCAAGGAGAATCTTACTCTAAAAAAAAAAGTCTCAGATGAATGTATGTTGCCTTTCTAAGCAGTGATTTATTTGATAGGGAAATGTAGAATCCACCAATCAGACGAGGAGATCAATTTAAATTAAAATGATGGCTACCACATAAACTAGAGGAAAAATAGTACAGAATGGGAGAACCCCAAAAAGATTAGTTAGTGGCTAAGTAATTACATAGATGATACAAGACAATGACCAACTCCGGAAATCCAGATGTTTGTACAGAATGGTCTATTGTAAATTAAGGAAAATGGGTGGAAACATCATGCCTCTTTGCCCAGAGACGGTGTAATCCCTTTTCTTTTTTTTACTGCAGCCCTCTGTTTCACCCTGTGTTCCTCATCATCTCTAATACATCTTCAGTCAGAAATTGATGTATGTAACTGAGAATGCAGTGAAACCACAGAACCAGACTGCTCCACGTGTGGGGAGAACTGCTTACTGTAAATATAAAAGAGAGAATAGCCAGGGGCATCTAGGGGAGTTCAAAGCTGCCACAGCTACCTCAAATGGCTATGGCCAGGAATGTCTCTTAAGAACAAAGAGAAGAGTGTGGTGGGGCTTCCTTGTTTCAAGAGGGCAGGTAGCTGCTGGATGTGAGGAGGAGGCTATAAACTGGAACAGTCAAGGCTAGTATTGTGCGGGAGAAATGGGCGACCTGGTAAGTATAACACTAATTGGGATTAAGAGTGCTGATTGGCATCCAAGGAGACTGGAAGTTAGTGTGGGGCTTTGATATGTAGCCAAGAGTCCCTTTTCCCTGAGGTAGGAAGAGAAGGGGAGTGGCTCTTCACTGCAGACAGAAATGTCTTTCATAGATTCCTGAGCTTTTCATAGATTCCTGAGCATCCTGAGGTGCATGTGAGCTTTTATCTATCAAGCAGCAATCCTTCTGTGTCCATCCTGAGTTGAACCCAGACAGTAATTTTGAGACATCATTGTCTTTTGTGTCAGTTAGTGATTCCCTTTGGACCATACAACATAGAAAATTTAAGTTGAACATATCAATAAAAGGTTTGTCTTCACAGTAACTGTTAAATTTCTGAGATACACTACTGAAATTAAAAAGAAAATCATTGATGTATTTAAGCTTTTAAATGTAGTGGAATAGCATATTATGAATAACTGATTATTCTAAGACAGTGGGTATTTTGTCAGATGAATACTCAGTTCTTTTTCTTTTTTTTAAATACTTTATTTTTTTTTCTTTCAAGTTACATCTCAGTCACAAACCCTTCCCTATTCCCCCTTCCTATCCCGCCCTTCCACCCTCTTTCCCCCAGCAGTTTCCCCTTTCAGTCCAACAGATGGTTCCTTCTCTTATAACAGTAAATACTATACAAAACAACAGATATAAACATGCCACATTTATGAGAATTAAATGGCCCAGTATACCTTCCCAATGTCCAGTTTATACATATTTGGCCTCTGACTTTAACATTCTACTATCTAACCATCTCCATGAGTTTAAAGGTCTATATCTGACTCAACATTCATACTAACTTGCAACACAATTTTAAGAGTATCTTCTTAGATCTATAACTCCCTCTTGATTCCTAAACAACTCAAAATTTAACTATGAGACTCTAGCTGTCTATTCTTCAACCACCTCAGAGACCTGAGAGGGATAAATATATCTGCTTATATAGGAAGTGCAGGGCCTGCAGCTTCCAAAACTAAGAAATGACATGCCAGTGACTGCCTGGACAGTTCCCATTTTCTTTCCATACATTCCTGCATCAGTCTTCAGCCTTTGGGTCCTGTTTCTCTGACAGACATTTGTTGTAGAGCAGGGATTATGAAGGACTTACCTACCCTGTCTTGGCAGAGCTAGGCTATCGACTTCCCTGCTACCAAGTTTTGTCCTTTCTCCACCCTTCTTTTTGGTTATTTGAAGGATAACTGAAAACTCTGATATTTAGGGGAAGAGATTACAAGCTGATAAATGGTCCTGTTTAATGGGTTTTGGAGGTTAGCCCCAGGGACTTCCTACTTTTCCTTTTCTGTATCCTTCTTCCTCTCCTATGTAGGAGTGCATAGGCTTGAGAAAAATGAGACATAGACATAGCACAGGAAGGTCCAAGAAGAATGCGCAGATTATTGAATATGCCCTTATACCTTTGTATATTGATACAAAATTAGTAGTATATTTGGCTAAAGTGGTATTGACCATTGTTTATTGTGCAAAAATAAGATTGTATTGGATTACATCGGTATTGATCTTTGTATATTGATATAAAATTAAGATTATAGTTGGCCACAATGGTATTGACCCTTGTATATGGACGTAATATTAAGATTATATTGGGCTACATAGGCATTGATCTCTGTATATTGATACATAATTAAGAGTATATTTAACCACATTTGAATAGATCTTTGTATATTGATACAAAATTAAAGGTAACGCTTCCTAATGGTATCATACCTAGAGATACTTAAAAATAAAATGTGAAGCTCTGGCCTCTTGATGCCAACCGTATAAAACTGTCTAGGATAGTTAAGTAAAACAAACTCCTAGTCATGCAAACATGTCACTTTGTTAGCTACTATGACAGTCTACCACAGATATTCTCTAAACTACTCAGTAATCAAGTTGTTAAGAGACAAGCAACATTTGCTTATCTAAATACAAGAGATAGATAGGGCATCTTCAAAAACCCCAAGAGATCTGCAGAATATGGCATTCAAAGATGTTATCTTAAATTAAGATTTTCTTTTTTTTTTGATATTGAGACATATCAGCTCCTGACAGCACCCCCTATTCTACTCCAAGTAGAAGATAAGCATCGAAGAATCTCCAGTGTGAGATGCTTGAATTAGTGGCAAGCCTATCTCTTGGCATGAAAAAACCCCTTGCTTCAACTGCAGACAGACTGCTGTCCAAAAAGGACAGTTCTTTTTCTTAGTAATGTTGTTGTGAATTCGCAGGTGTCCCTGTATTAACAGGTGTGATGATTCCAAGTATTTACTCACGTGTCAATTTTTAGAAAGCAATTGATGTTGTGAATATTTTAATATAATTAAAATCTTGTGATTTTTGTTGCTTCCAAAGTTTTCTTTTAAATTGATGATATTTTGCAAATATCTTTCCATATTTTTCCTGAGGTAATTTGATACCTTGACTACTACAAGGTCATATAGCTGTTGTTCTATATTATAACATGTCAATTTGTCTGGAATTTAGTGTTATACATCTCCTAAGATAATAAGATAATTTTCAACTTATACAAATATGTTCAGCATCATAAGCCCTTCACTACTGCTTTGAAATACTGACATTATTATAAATAAAGTTCTCATAATATGAAATAGTTTCCTGGACTGTATAATTTTAGATCTTTCTCTTGCAATAATGTGACAGAATCCTAATCTTTTAATTATATCACTCTCTTCTTTGTTTATTTTAAATCCATATTATGTCAAGATTAGAAATATGAATTGTTTATCTTCTGGTCAATATAAACTCCTTATCATTGTACACTGTCTCTTTTAGTCACATTCTTTATCCTACTGATGTGTTTGTCCCTGAATTGGTGATTTAGATTAGCAGTGTAAGTCATACTATGGGTAGAGTTCAATAGAAATCTTTATTCTTCTCTTATTAGAAGAATATCTTGTATATGCAGAAATACTCTGTTTCACAAAGTTTTATGTGAATTGGTCTAATAGAATGTGTATGTGAAGGCTATTTTTATAGCCATTTTTTTCTTAAAATTTTGCACTTACTTATTTTATAATATTTGCATTTGTGTTTTTGTATATGCATAGTTTTACATGAGTATTTACAAATGCATGATGGCCAATGAACGTGTAGAAGTCAGAGGAACATTTCAGGTAAAGGGCTTCACTTTTGACTCTGCATGAGACAATATCTCTTTTTGGTCATAACTGTGTATCAGGGTAGCGATCCCATGAGATCCCAGGGATTCTTCTACCTCATTTTTTCATCTCACTGTAAGGGAACCAGGATTATAGAAAGCACTGCTGCATCAATCTTCATATGAATTCTGGGCATATGAACTCAGGTCTTTCCCACTTGTCCAACAAGTGCCTTAACTAATGAACTGTCCCCCAGTTCTGTACACATTTCCTAAGCTTTCTGAATGCAATAATCACTCTCATTCTTCTCATGACTGTGTGCATGCTCTTTGCTCCCAGACTAAGGTTTTTTCAATTGGGTACAACACATATAATAGCCTTCCAAATTAAATTTTACAACTTAGTTGATCATTTTTCAACAATTGACTAGCTAAGATAGTACATTAATATTAGTTAAAAGTTTGGGTGAAGAAATAGGAAAACTACCACTTTTTTATGTTTATTACTTCAAGTTACACCTCCATCACACTCCACCCTTTCTGGTCCCACCCTTCCACCCTCTTCCCCTTCTCCCACCTATACTACTTCTCCAGTGTAGGGGTGGCCCTACATATCAGTCCCACTCATTTCAGCAGTCATATGAGGGTTAACAGCTTCCTCTTGCTCTGGTGGCCTACTTGGCAGCTCCACTAGGGCAAAGTGTCCCACTAACAGGTAACAAAGTCTATGTTCCTGTTCCTTTCGGTCTATTGGTTGTAGGATAGTTATCCCATATGGCTTGCATAACACAATTAGTAGTAGTAGTAGTAGTAGTAGTAGTAGTAGTAGTAGTAGTAGTAAAGTGATAATAGATACAATAAAGGTTACAACAATGCTAAACATTATTAAATAAAAGTTTATTGTAGATTGATGAGTACAGATACAATTATGTACTATTAATTGTATCAGAATGACTTAAAACAAATGCTCAAGCAAATATTTGTTCTTCAAATAAAGAATATTATGAAACAATAAGATGTTATATTCAAAGTCAGTTAAAAACATGAAAATCAACAATGCATTTGTAAAATTCAATAAGTTATTTTTGTCTGCATATATATTTACATTACTAAATATAATATTCTCAGTCTGCAGAATGTTACTTATATGAATGGTTTCAGGGATGACCATTTAGTGCTGGACAACCAACAGATGTGCTCTTCTCTGGGGAAGACCATCTCTGGTTCCTAGCTTTCCTCAGTTGCCTAAAGACTTTTTTGTAAGACTAAGGACTCGTGGGCTTCCCCAGTCAAGTTTGGTATGCTCACTGTTATTGTAGAAGAGGCCATGGGCTTAAAGAAGTGCAAAGAGGGGCATATGGAAACTTTTGAGGGAGGAAAGACAGGAGATAAATTCTGTAATTATATTATAATATAAAAATATTTTTAAAGTTAAACAAATCAGCAAATTGTCATTGCATCTAAAATGATAGGCAGGTATAAAGTATTATAATAAGATTTTTTTTTCTGAAAATTCTCAGGTTCCAGTAATACAGTAGCTGTGGGAAGAGATGGAATGAGATGCCAAGTTATCTTACTTAAAATTCACAGAAAATTTGTTCTCATGCAAAATCTGTGTAAAATGTTACATTAGTAAACCTAATAAATTCCAAAGGGTTAGAATCATCTGTTTTTAGCTTCATAAAAGCATCTGAAGTCAAATGCATTATGCTTTATTTCAGAAAGAAAAAAGTTGTCAGAAGTTAATTAGCTAAACAAAACAAAACAAAACAAAAAAACCTTAAGAAATATAGAGGTGGTAGGATTGTTCAGTGGATAAAGACACATGCCACCAAGCACGATGACTTGAGTTTGATACATAGGATTCACATAGTAGAAATAATTGATTACCTTAAGTTGTCCTCTGACCTTCACACATGTATCATAGAGCATGAGCACTCATTCACATACACATACACAATAGATTTAAAATAACAAAAAAATTATAAAAATGAATTTTAAAAGAAGAAAACTTGTATGCGAGTCATGCTGCGTGGATTCTTGACGGACAGTCTTATATTAAATGAGGTGTTCTTTGGTTGATATTCATTAGAACATCGATGAAGCATAATAAGAGCATGAATTTTAGTGTTAAATACTTATGCAATCAACATCTCACCACCAATATGTATTTGTAGCACCCCTAAAAACAATTGTGTATGTTTTGGAAAACTTAGAAATATAGAGAAAATTTTTCACTTTGGAAAACTTTCAATAGTGTAATCTTGTCTGTCTTTAATTTGAGTTTTAAAAGAAGATTATAAAGATAAGTATGCTTAAGATGGGTCTGCTTAACGGAAATCTTCATTATCTTAAATGGTTGATGTGAGAAGCTCAATTGAATTAAATTAAAAATCCATCAGCATTATTATAAGAAATATCAACATTTCCTGTGTTCATTAAAGATTTAAAGGACTCTTACACTTTGCAATATAATTTAAAGAAATTAAGTTATCTATATCCAGGTTCTTGTTGAGAACAGCGTCTCCTCCAAGCAAAAGAGCCACCTTTGGGGCAGTTGCTATCAACTGTTTATGCTAATAAAGTCCATCGTAATATTAAGATTTGGCTTGGTGACATCATCACTAATGACTGATTAAGGAGACTTCATCAGAGCATTGAGAACACTGGGAAATATGGTCACGTCACCTTTTTAGAATTACGAAGATTAAATATTATTTTTAATAAAATTGTGTCATTTACTCATCTCTGTGACACCTGGTGAAAAGTGGATTAAAGACAAAAGAGATCAGTTTTGGCTCACAGTTCATAGTACTCCGCCATGGTAGCATAGGCATGGTAGAAAGAAGAAGAAGAAAAAAGGAACTACTATGCTGGCTTGATTTTATTTTTATTGTCTGGCTTTCTCCTTTTTTTTTTCCATTTTTCATTCCTGGATCCCAATTCAGAGGATTGTATAATTCACATTCTATAGGGCAAGCCTTTCCTCCTCAGTTAAGTGTCTTGATAAGCTTCCTCTCATACATACTAGAGGTATTTTTTTCTAGGTAATACCAATCCCTGTCCAGCTGATGATGGAGATTATCCACCACACTTAAAATCAATACTCCTACATCATATATGACTGGAAGTCAGCAACGAGAAATGGGAATAAATAAGGAAATCCTCCAAATCCCAAGTCCCAGACAAAATATTATTACTTGTCCTGCTCCCTGGAAAAGTCCATGTGAAAAACCTCCTTTCCTGCTCTCACTCACAGGCTGCTCCGTGTAAGAACTCTCAAAAAGAATAGCATTGCAATCAACTGAGCAGAACCACAGGGTGATGGTAAAATTCAAAGCTAGGAATGGCTTCCCAACATCTGAACCAATGATCTGGTATAATCCTAGCATCTAGAAGATCACAAGCATCTGGAAGCTCAAGTTCAAAGCTTTGTAGATGATGCTGCCTTCCACACTCATTTCTGGTTAATATTTTGATTCTATACAGGAAATGGTGAGAGCAAAGGTGGAGATGTGGCCTCCTTGTGTTTTAAGGTATAGCACAGCTTGTACACTGAGCTTCTGAGCAAACAACTGGGGACTTACTGGATCACATATATAAAGAAAGCTCATCAAACTGTTTTCAGACTAGAGAGCTAAGCAGTAAGAAATTACAGAAGGATACTCTCTTTCAGGAACAACTGAAGGCACCAGATGAGCAGCACACAACCAAGACAAAGGAATGAAATCCTAGCTAATGAAAGAGATGGAAAGAGATGCCAAATTATATGATTTAAGATTTCTGGTTTTCTGCTGGGCATGGTGGCACACGCCTTTAATCTTAGCACTCAGGAGGCAGAGGCAGAGGCAGGAAGATCTCTGTGAGTTCAAGTCCAGTCTGGTCTACAAAGCAAGTCCAGGACAGCCAGGGCTCTGTTACACAGAGAAAACCTGTGTCCAAAACCAAAAAAAAAAAAAAAAAAAAGAGATTTGTGGTTTTCTGCCTGGCCTAGTAGCACATGCTTTTAATTCCAGGGATGCTGGGAGCTCAAACAGGCCATTCAAGGTCTGTCTGGGTGACAGTGGCTGAGTTTAAGGTCAACAAGTACAACCAACTTAAAGGGACCCTGTCTCAAAACTTTTAAAAAGACAAGGACTAAAGATCTAACTCAGTGATAACACTTGTTTGATATGCATATGATCCTAGGTTCAACCCCCAATACACATAAAAAGTAATCTGTGAGTAGAATATCCAAGTATTAAAACAACAAAAGCAAAAACAAAGATACAGAAACAAAAGGAGTTAGTATAGATGTGGTGGAGTGAGATCCAAGTCAAAAGAGCCAGTTCCTAATGATCCACAGGCATGTCCCTCACCAAAGATCTTAAATACATAATTGTAATACACTCAAAAAAATAAAGAAGGCATGGAGGATAATTTCAACAATTAGTGATTATAGTTAATGTAAAAAGGAAATATGAATAATAATAAAGTAGATATTTTTAAATTGTAAAGTATAATGAAAGTAAAAATGAATAGGAGTGTCTCAGTGTCAGAGTTTAATGCAGACTTATAAAACTTGAAGAAATACCCATTGAGTTAACCAAAATTGACACACAAATAGAAGAGAAAATGTAGTCCTATAGAAATCACCAAGTGAACCAGTAATGTTCAATTTAACCAATGGTATGTAACTCTACATGATATACATGCTACCTCATATTCATCCCACTTACTCCAACTTTATAATGTTTGACTTCTTCCTTTCCACATCCTTTTCCTCTCTACTCCCATCATTGGTGGCCACCAGCTGACTTTGTTCTATTTCCTTCTTTTGACGGTCTGAATATTATTCTACTGTGTATACCCAGTATCATTACCCATTCACTCAATAGAAGCTTAAGATTAATGCTACAGTGCACACTGGAGTACAGGTTTGCTGCTGACAATACATTCGACCTGTGTTTTGGTAACCATATTGTGCTGCTATAAAAGGATACCTGATCTTGGATAATTTAAAAGGGACAGAAATTAATTCTCTCACAGCCATGGCTGGGAAGTCTAAGACAGGATCTTAACTTCTGCCCTCTACTGAGAGCCTTCTTTTTACTCTGTGTATGGCCGAAAAGCAAAGGAGGGTTAGCTCATACCACAGATATTTTTATAATGCCATAACTCAGTTCACGAGAGTGGAGTACTGATTCCTAAATACTTTAGGCCAATATCTCACTGGTTCTATTGGACATTAAGTTCCTAACAAATGAGTTTTAATAAACACATAAGCAGAGTTTTCCCAGTGTTTTCATAGTACTTGGAATTTAAGGTACAAAACCAATGTTAGGGTCAAAAAGTTGCTCAGGACTATTTATGTTGACTTATTTGGGGGCTTGATTTTGTTTGGTGTTTCAATCAATTCTGCAACACCCCAAAGATATTGTTGTTGCTATGAAAAAAAAAAAAACGGACTAGGGCCAAAAGGGTTATTTACAGTTCACTCTTTCACAAAAGGGTTATTTACAGTTCACTCTTTCACTTAGGGTGTATCCATTTAGGTTTGGGTTTGGTTGTCACTTTGTTTTGTTGCTTTTTAAGAGACAAAACTTCATTGTTTACCCAAGGCTGGCCTTGAGCTTGGTAGTAGTCATCTCCTCGGGATGCACGTGAGACTGTTTGGCACTTTTTACTCTAGGTATGCTCCACACTAAGTAACTTCTCCATGAATTACCAAAACTCATATGAACCAGGTGCAACTTTGTTTAAGCCAGTTTACATCTCTAAAACTCCAATACCACTTGGTACTAGGATATGCGATATTAACTTCTATCCTTAAAAATGTTCATTGTCCTAAAAGTTTATCTATGTTTTAGTTCATGTTATGAATTAAATTATCTCAAGAAAAAAGGGATAGCTGAACGTCTGGTCCAGACACCACTTGAAGCAAAAATTATCAGCATTTTTTTTAGTGAAATTGCTATATTAAATAATTTTACTAAATGAGGTACATTGCTTTTTTTTTAACCAGCTTCAAATATATTGGGACCTTCTAGAATAGTAAAAACTGATAGTTTTAAAGCAACTAGAAACATTTAGTAAAGAATGCAGGCATGCACCTGTAAGATGGCTCAACAGGCAAGGTACTTTCTCTTAAACCAGATGACTTGAGTTCCATCCTTGGAACCTACATAAAAGTAGGAGATATCCAACTCCACAATACTGTACTCTGACCTCCACATATGCCAAGGCCTCCTCACATGCATATCATACACAAATACGTATGCATGTGACACACATAAACAAATATTTTTTAAAAGAGAATTTGGGAAACAAAAGTAGAAAAACAAGTATGTACTTATCAAAATTTAAAAAATAGCCTTTAATACAGTTCCTCATGTTGTGGTAACTGCCAACAACAATGATACAAATTTTTTAACTAGAATTACTAATTAGAACCAAACTTTCATTTCTAGACAAGGCACACTTGAGTTATCATTTCTAGCTGTCTCCTTTTTTTTTTCAAATAAAGAACTTTGTAAGAATTGAAAACTAAATGAGATCATATGCCTAAAGCTTTTCTTTTGGTGTGCCTAATATGTTATTGTTGTCTTCCCTTCATCGCAAATGATTACGGTAGTCCTATTGATTTTCTTTTATGGAGTCTTTCCCAATCAATTAGTTTAAAAACAACCATCATTGTTTTGTACTCTAATTTCACTTAATATAATGCATTTCTGGACTACAGTAACAGAATTCAATAGACATAAATAGTTTGAGAAGAATCAGCTTTGATTCTCGAGGACACGTGGCTCCCCTGTTAGAACTTGATCTGATGGACCATAGGAGTCAGCCTCCAGGCCTGAGAATTCTCGTTTGTTCACACTTGCAGAAACCCAAGATCATCACAATGAGCTTTTATAGATGCCATAGACTATGTGAATCCATCTATTTAATAAAGGTTAGGTGGAGAAGGCTCCACTGAACGTCACACAATCTCATGTCAAATACCCTTCACAAAAGACTATTGTTCTGTTTCCCATGATGCTCTCCTGACACATTCCTGTATCAGTCAGTGTCTTCTGGACAGAGCTCATAGAAATCTGTTTTGGGTCACCTTCCTGAACATGTATACCTGTCCCATGAGCAAAGTTTTCTTTCCCCATCATTGAAAACTAAGTTCTGATATATTTCATATGCCCTTGAAGGCTAGGAGTGGTTAGTTTCTTTTGTTTTGTTCTGTCTTTGCCTTCTAATCATTTCATTGAAAGAATTAGAGAGGATTCTGAACCAGGTAACATTCTCTGGCGCAGACATTGGCACTTCCTTGGGTCTTAGTGGTCTAAAACAAAGATAACAGAGTAAATCGCACCAAACCCCACCCCAAAACATCCTACAAAGCACCTTGTTCCTAAACAATAAACACTTTTCACTATTATTGCTTGGGGTCTCAGACAATAACCCCATGAAAGAGGAACTACTCTTGTGGGGTGTTGGCTTTTACTCCCACTATCCTGGGCCATGGTTTGAATAAGCCTTTATAAAATCTCTTAAGAGGCCAAGACACAGATACTTGAGTTTCAAGCTTTTGATCAAGGACAGATGTTTCCCAGGAGAAAGGTGGGTGCAACCCATTTAAAAGTTTCCAAGAACTGGGACTCACTCCCTTTTGAAATGTATATGTGGTCTAAGGCAGTGCTTCTCAACCTTCCTAATTCTGCCACACTTTAAACAATGCCTCATTCTGTGGAGACTCTGAACCATAAAATTATTTTCATTGCCACGTCATAACTGTAATTTTGCTACTGTTACAAATGGTAATTCAAATATCTGTGTTTTATAAATGGTCTTTTGGAGGCCACCCACACGTGGAGGACTGCTGGTCTAAGGGAAAGGAAACCCCTCCACATGTTCTCCTATTATCTTGCCATCTTTTGATTTCCAACTGTTTTTTTTTTTTCTGGTCTAATCAATTGCCAGGATCCTTTGTGTGGAAGTCCAAGCAACAGGGCAACAGAAAGGAGTGCTCTACAGCCTCAGTTATACTTCCACCAGAATGAGAAATCTCTGTGTTGCAGTGCTGTCCCAGATGAAGGCTGCCTGTCACCTCACAGCTCAGTGAGAGCTGGGTCACGTTTTCATACATTGGAAATACCAGGATTTTGTCTATTCCAGCTTTAGCCCAAATGCTCAGCTCTGAAATGTTAGCATGGTTTTCTGAACTTGGATCTTGTCCCTGGTTACTGAAAATACCTATTTGATCAGGCTATATATTTCCATAAGTAGTTAAGACCAGAAAGTGGTAATGTTCCTGATAGCTTTTCTTAGTGACCAGACCCATGGATAGGTAGGGCTTTGTCTGATGGACCTTGTGCCTTTTCCTTCTGTAGACACATTTCAGATTGTGATAATATTCAGGTAAGCCTCAAGCACACCACACTTTCACTTTTACTTGGGCATTGGGAAAGTTCCTTTTTATTCTGAAATCCCTCTTAGAAGTGAGCACTTAAGTCTGTTAATAGCCTTAGCTTTTCAATTCATTAATATTAAATTCTTCTAAGCTCTGCCAAGTAAATACTACCAAAACCATAGTTTCAGGTCTGGGTAAGATCGCCACTTCTCCTTATAGGCTTCTACACGCACATGCATATATACAGTAAACATGTAATTATATTGACCCATGGCTTGACTGCATATAGGAAATATTTCATAAGAGAGTAGCTTAGCACAATGCTTACAAAAAGGCAAACAGCAAAGCAAGAGAACTGAGAAAAATGTCGACAAATTCCAAGTGGGTTTTTCTAGTCATTTTATCTTGGTAAGAGAGATGCTCATGAATGACTACTCCGAATTCACAAAGGTAAGCATTCCAAACTTAGAAAATAAGCAGGCAACAGCCATCACATGTCAATAAGACTATTTTCCCCAGAACTCAGAGACAAATATGGAAGTGTGGGATGTGGTATATCAAATGATCTGAACTTCACATCCTTTTCAAGCCTCTACTTCTCTTGTGTTTTAGCTTCAGCCAAGCCAGCTTTTGTTGACATTTCTTCAAAAATTACATTCTTTCCCCTAACTTTCAGGATTTACAATTTCTAGCTCCCTTTTTCTGATGCCATTTTAACATCCCCTACTCTGTACATGTGAAATTGTGTACATGTCCTGCATTTTTAGGTTGTTGTCACGTTGGATGGTGAAGTCAGACTCCAGGCTGACTTTGTTTGTCTGTTATTCAGGTGAGTGTATCTACATTCAGCTTCAGTTCCCAGAGAGCTAGCATTGCACTATTGTCACCAACTCAGTCCCCAACGTGCAGCAAAACACATGACGGAAAGTAGGATCTTTGTGATTTAGTGCAACAAACCTGGTGAACAAACCAAAGAACCACTTCCCTAGAAAAATGGAAGCTGAAAGTCTGAGTTCATCGGCAGTGATGGAAGCTATGACCCCTTTAATAATTACTTGGATGAAATAGAGTAAGAAGAGGCTGGAGTTTGAGGCTTATGCCAGACACAAACACAGGCCATCTGCTCCATGTAGAAGAAAAGATATAACTAATTAAATAACCACATCTTCCAGTGTAATTTTAATCAAAGAACAGACCTCAGGGTTTATTCTTGTCATAGAAAGGAGCTGAGCAGAGAAGGTTACAAATGAGTATTGTGGAAAAATGAGTAGTCTTAAATGAAAATTTCTGTCAAGTCAAGAAAATAACAGAATAATGTGTTTCAAAAGGAATGGAGCATGAATCAAGTATGAAAATATATCATTTTGGCTTATCAAAAGATAGTTGGTGGCAGTGATTGTGGAATTTGGTACATTGGTTTTTGGAGAAGAAGTCATATATAATCAAGAAGCCACACAATCTAAAGAACTTGTTGTCTCAGAAATTGTCTCAAAAAACAATGCTGTATTTTCTAAAATTAGGCATAAACATGGTGGAGGCTTTCTGGCATGATTCTATCTCAACAATGTGTTCCCTTACCTTTACTGTGCAATGATCTGCTTTATTTGTCACACTGTGAAAACACAGGTACAGGAGTGAGGTTTTCACAAGTCATAGCAACACACACTGAATTACCCTCTGCTTGCTCATACTCCATCTCATGGCTTTGGTGAGTGAATACACTCATTGAAAGCAATAGGAGTTATTGGTGCACAGTGCTGTTTGGTTATGCCTTTAATACTCAGGAATATGTTGTCTCTACACAGACAAATAGAGCTTAGATACACAGGGAACATAATTAGAAAATACCCTGCTTTGTACTGCACAAAGAAAAGTGATGGAAATTTTAAGATATCATATTCAGAAAACTCCATGCTTACGGAAAAGTCAGAGGGATCTTCAGGCATTGATGACCTAAACAGGAAACAGTTTTTCTGTAGGAACAAGTAGATGGAACATGGCACATGACTATTGGGCTACATATATGAGTAGGGAGCATTAAGTAGCATAAATGTAAGTCCTTCTTAGCAGAGTATTTCAATCAGATAATTTTGTGTTATTAAGATACATGTTGTGCGGCTAGAGAGATTGCTCAGAGGTTAAGAGCATTGGCCGTTCTTCCAAAGGTCCTGAGTTCAGTTCCCAACAACCACATGGTGGCTCTTGACCATCTACAATGAGATGTGTTGCCCTCTTCTGGACTTCAGGCATACATGCAGGCAGAATACTGTATATATAATACATATATAAGTAAATAAATCTTTAAAAAAGAAACACATGATGTGCCCTAATGGAAAGACAGAAATATAAACAATCATACTATTGAATAGAATGGGTGTATGTCAAGAATTTGAAACAAAAAGATGCAAAAGGACACCTCCATTCTCTCATGTCTCAGATTTATAACACATGCATCTGTTCTCTGTCATGCTAGAATTGGCATGCTTTTCACAGTCCCTCATCATACACAAGCTCAAGTGTAGCTATGGGAGAACTGTCCTGGGGGTGTGTCCAGTTGTATAATTCAAACTGACCATCCTGACTTTTCTCCACCATAAAAGTGAAGAGAGTTCCTACATATATTGTGTTAATAGGTTGATTTTTTTTTACAATGGGCTTTATGAATAATTTAGCTGCATGACATAAAACCTGGTGCTTCTCTATTGGTGCTATGCCTACACACACACTTTCAAAATTACATTGAAAAATTTAGGCAGACTTGGGTATAAATGTGCAGTATAGATGCTGTGTCTCTACAATACTAACAGGAGCTTGATCATATTGGCTACTTGGTAAATGGGGTTTGCAGATTTTCTTGCAATCCAATATCACTGGGATTGAGGGAAGAGGTCAAGAGCGTCCCTGTGTCATTTCGAATTACCTATAATTTTGCTCCACGGACAACACTACTGAAAGCAGATTCATTAGAATTTCTCCATCAGTCAAAATTAAATTATATCCAACCTTAGAGTTGTTTCCTTACATTATAAGCAGCAGATAAATAAATACATAAGTTAAAAGAAGAGACAAAAGGCAATGTTTGTAAGTGTGACATTTTCTAACCTCATAGTTAATGTAGGCAATACCATTTACAGTAACATGGCTGACCCTTCATTTATTTCTTTAGGTGTTATCTTGGGAAATGTACATAAAATCCTGTCTTCTCAGAATAGCCATATTTTTCAGCATAATAATCCACCAGGTTTAGCAGCAGAAGCAAGCCAGACGGTCTAGGAACTCCCACATGTGGAAATAAACTTGGGCAAGTCTTTGAAGAACTTTAATTCTTCCCTTTTTGCTCTGAAAGCTGTCAAGAGAAACAAGTCTCTATTATGTGACAGATGGTAAAATTAACAGCACATTATCAATATCTCCACTAATTTTATTTAACATGTAGCCTGAGGCAAAGATCTATTTTTTTTTTTTTTTGGTAAGATGAACTTACATAAACAGAATATTAGCAGATTCTGAGAAAACAAAAATCCTGCTGGGTGAGCACATGTTAGCCATCGCCACAGTAATGAGATATAAATTAATGTTGTGAAGGACCATGATTGGTGTGTAAGGATGATTGCTTGTATCTATTTCCTATTAACACACACTAACACAGAGACATAGGGTGTCTGTAGCAGGAATATTTGTACACTAAGGGCATTTGAAAGACTTCAAATAAGGAAGTTATTACACAAAAAATATAATATTTGCACAAAAGAATTTTATGCAATTCTAAAAGAATAGAATCTTTCCCTATATCCAAATATAAAAGATACACATATTGCTAAATGACAAAAAAGTGAAGTTATGGATACTAAGAACATTTAAAGTGGGAAATAGAATTCTGAAAGCCTAGCAGACCAATCAGACAGATAACACTAATGAGAGAAGTAGGTATCCACCCCAAATTCCCTAGAAAAAAAGTGCTAATACCTTCCTAGAGCTACAGTCCCACAGCATCAGACAAAGGTAAGGAATGCTAGATAATAATGAGATGGTTTTGCCAAGCTAGCTACAAGTCCATGAAATGGCCATGAAGACCATGACTATTTTAGCATCATTGAAGATTCTAGAACCTCCATACTCCAACTCCCCAAGGGACCTAATGGGAGAGATGTATGTGATTATTTCCTGAGGCCTGTTGGTTGAGGTGCCTGATTCACTTTTGTTTTAATTTCTTCATGTCTAGCTTGTACTCCGTGATCCCTTGGATGGCTTTGGAAGTTTTCTACTAAACATCACTGTATATGAGTCTAAAAGTAGGAGGAGAATTCTGGGATATTTTAGATTGAGTAGGTTGAGCATGATGGCTAGGGCTGTCATAGTTCCTTCTAGGTAGAAAGAATCAACAGTCTAGGCTAAGAGGCTCACTACTCATGCTAAAGGCCATGCTAAAGACATTAATGTCCCACAGTGCTGTGACAGAGGCACACTGAACTGTAGTAGCAGAAGCAACCAGGACCCTCTACCAGCTAATGACTGAAAGCCTAGCAAGCTGAAGCTGTATCTGAACAGCTCATGAATTTAACTTAGGCAGGAAAATCACAACTGACATCCCCACTAACAGGAATCTAATAAGACATGGTAGAAGTCCTGAAAAACACAGAGAACAGACACAATGTCACCCAAAGTGAGGAAAATGCTACTGGATACCAACATTGGCGTAGGTTCCCAGAGAACCCTAGAAATCTAGATTATTTACATAAAGAAAAACTTTTATACTTGGCACTTTTAAAAGCTAACACAGACAGACTATAAAACAGAGCACAACCTTTATAGACTCTATTCTACCCATGGGATAGTTTTTACAACCACTGATGTGTATAGCAGAATTTTAATTAACAACTAACTCGAAATACCTTCCTGTGTCATGTATGTGTCTTACATGCCAGTTTCAAATAAGCAAGTTATTAAATCATGCAATTATGTAAACTGAGATAAACACATAAGCTTTCCCAGGACTAACTGCCAATAAGTCAATTATATGTCATCATTTTACCCAAAGAGAATGAATAATCACGCAGAAAATGTTTTTATTAATACATATAGTATTCCCATTCATTTATAATCTCAATCAATGAACTTCTATTTTCTTGAAGAAAAAGAGCACAGTAAGACAAGAAGTTCCAACTTTTGCTTGCCAACATCCATGCTACCATTATGCCCTAAGCTTGATTTCTGGGCTCACTTGGTAGAAGGAGATAATATGTCCTATAAGATGTTCTTGGACCTCCACACATTCATGTTGTGGTATGTTTGTCTCCAAATCTGTTCACACACAAACTCAAATAGGTAAATTTAATAAAAAGGGGAAAAAGTATGAATTTTAGGGAAATTCCATGTCACAGGGAGTCTTAGTCCCAGTAGACATAGGAATTAAGTTAACTGTACTTAAAAGGAAAATTAATGTCAGACAAGTAATGGCCTGCAATGTGTTTTTGTTTTTGTTTTTTTTTTCTTAAGACAAACATCAGTGTCTTGTAAGTCTTTTAGATGAAATGATAAAGGTTTTTCACTTACCATCCTGAGGATAAAAAGAAAAAGTTGAGAAGAGAAAAGAACACAGGAGGGAAATGATCATGAAAGAGAGACAGGACAAATGTCAGTAGGAGCATGGTTTTTGTTGCTTTGTTTTGTTTTGTTTGTAAAGGACAAAGAAATGAGGCTAAAAATGAAGGCTGCCCTGCGAATCCCTCCAAAAGAAAAGATCTAGATGTCTAATCCCTAAATCTTCCTGAGGATTAAGAAAGATTTAATGGTTTCTGAACTCTACCTCCTCTGTGAGGATAATTCAATCTTAGTTTATTTTTCTCTAGTTAGGGATCACTCCATCATTTATTGATATCCCAAATGTTATTGGCATTTCTCAGCCACACCAATTTTTTCCCTGTCTCTCTTCTGTTGATTTTTTTAAAGCATTCTCGATAAACTCAGAAGAACCAAGTCAACTCTGCATTTGATATATCATCTATAACTGCTTTTGAAATTTTATTCATGGAACATTGACGACAACAAGATTAGTTATCTGATTCATTTGGCAAATCAATGTAAATTAGATAAGAACAAAACAAGAAAAATGAAATCACACATGAATGACATTTATGTACACAGCCAAAATTGGATAAAATGCTATTGGCAAATTGAATCTGGTTGTGTAAAACAGTAACTCTCATAGGGATTATAATATTGTTCAACATCAGATAACCACACTTACTTCATAGACTTGAAGGAAACTGCCTCCTGATTAGCATGCATGTACACACACACCAACACACATATACACACACATATATGAGACTATACACATATGTGTGTGTGCATCTACACACACACACACAAATAACCAATAAAAATCATGTTGGCTACATAGAATCCGCATGACTTATTATTACATGCCATCCTTTCATATGGCATGAATGGAGACTTACAAATGTCATTCTTCTGTTCAAATAAAGAGCAGAAAATCTTCCTTCATTAATCTGTGTATCTGCACATCCCAGGCATTTTTATAACTACAGAACTATATGCTACTGGCAAGAAATTATATATTTTCAGAACAAAGGGACCAGACACCAAACAAGACAAGACAAATATCCCAGATAATTCAGCCTCACTGACTGCCTTAATACCTGTTTCTTCAAAAATCTGCATCCAGAACAACTTCAAAACTGTTTGTTAAGATGGTCCAGCTTCACAGACTGTTCCAGTAAGGTATTCAATCAAGCCCTGAACTTTCCCACTCAAAGTTCAACTTTAGACTACAAACTGCTTAGGACATTCAAATTACTGAATACATAGTGACTGGACAACAAATGTTACTATTAACTCATTTAATCGTTTTTCTATTTTATTTGGGCCCCCAAACAGGTTTTCTGCATCCCAAATCATCGGAAATAATTTTAAGAGAGTGATGCCCCATTGCCAAAAGGTGGGGTCGATGATTCTTTGTGGTCACCTGATAGGTTATAGATATTGTTATTTAGGGGGACTGATTAAAAGTTGCTAAATGATCTTGTCAAGAAAAGTATAGGAGGTTAGACTCAGGGACTTCTTTCTTTCTTTTTCTTTTATCTATCCTTGTTTCTCTCTTATATACGGGGAGAAGACGTGCAAAGAAAAAAGAGGGGGAAATGTGTATATAATATAGAAATGATAAGATGTAAAGGTGGATTATTGAATCTGCTCTGAAACTTAAAGCTATCGTTATTCTCAAAATAGAGTTATCTTTTGACATATTGATGTAGAATTTGTATATTGATACAAAAAATAAGGTTAATTTTTGATTCATTGGTATAGAATTTTATATTTTGACACACACACACACACACACACACACACACACACACACACATATATATATATATATATATATTTCAACTCTTATAGAAGGTATTGTGCCTATACAACTCATTTAAAAGTACAGGTTTCTGAGTAGTTTAGAAAATAACTGTGATAGACTGTCATAGTAACTAACAAAATGACACGCTAGCATGACACGCTATTAGTTTGCATTTCTTAATTATCCTAAACAGTTTATGATGGTTGGTAGCAAAAGGCCAAAACTTCACAATTCATTTTTAAGCATTACTAGGTACAATACCTTTAAGAAGCATTACCCTTACTTTTGTATCAATATACAAAGATCAATACCAACGTGGCCAAATATAATCTTAATTTTGTATCAATATACAAAGATTAATACCTATGTAGCCCAATACAATCTTAATTTTGCATCAACGTACAAGGGTCAATACTATTGTGTCCAAATATAATCTTAATTTTGTATCAATATACAAAGATCAATACCAATGTAGTCCAATACAATCTTAATTTTGCATTAATATGCAATTATCAATACCAATTTAGCCAAATATAATATTAATTTTGTATCAATATACAAAGGTATAAGGGTATATTCAATAATCTGTCCTTTTTTCTTGAACTTTCCTATACTATGTCTATGTCCCATTTTTTCTCAAGACTGTTCACTTCTACATAGGAGAGAAAGATGGGTACAGAAAAGAAAAAGAGAGAAGTCCCTGGGTCTAACCTCCAAAACCCATTTAACAAGACCATTTAACAGCTTGTAGTCTCTTCCCCTAAATAACAAAATTTTCTATTACCCATCAAATAACCAAAGTGTGTGGGGGGGATAATACCCTTCCCACCTTCTGGGGATGGGATGTCGCCCTCTTTGTGGCCTATTTATTTCTGTTGTTTTGTATTGTATTTATTGTTATAAGAGAAAGAACCATTTGTTGGACAGAAAGGGGGAGCTTTTGGGGGGAAAAGATATACTTTAAACTAAAAAAAAAAAAGGTAGAGGATGGGGTGTTGAGAGGGAAGAGGGTGGAAGGGTGGGACAGGAGGGGGGAGTAGGGAGAGGATTGTGATTGAGATGTAACTTGAAGAAATAAAACATAAATTATTTTTAAAAAATAAAAGTACAGGTTTACTTCCAATCCTCTTTGGGCTGCTGTTGCAATCTATTTAGGAATCTGGGTAATACAGGTTGATGGCTGGCCAATCAAGCTCCTAGTCATGTCAAATACTAGTTGATTTATCCCAAAATAATGCTTCCTAGGTTAAACAGATAGTAAATAGTTAATAATATACAATTTGCCTATTCAGACACAAAATAGATAGATGGTAGATAGATAGATAAATAGATAGATAGATTTATAAGTAAATCAATAGATTTCTTCAAAACCTTGAGAAGTATACATAAAATGGCATTTAAAGATGTTTTTATTATTTTAAGAATTGTTTGACTTAAGACAGTCAGCTCCTGACATCTCCCATTTGACTTGGAAGGAGATAATGAGCATCAAAAATCTCCATCAGGAGATAACTCCTACTAGGCAAAAATGCCACTACTCTTTCAACAGACTGTATATAGTCCAAAGATGGACCAGAGCTTAAATGCGGGTAAGTCAGTGGCCTGATTCTGCAGAGACAGATTTTACAAATTCTTCTTGTTTCCTGCTGCACAATTTATTCTGTGGGACACACTTTTCCAGAAGGCTGAAGATGATGTTCTAATGGTATCCAGAGATATTTGGGACTGTCTAGACAGCAAACTGCCATTTTTCTTTTTGGAGGCTGCTCTCCTGTACTTCTTACTCACTCAAATAATAACTTTATCCCTTCTTATATCTTTGATGGGATTGAAGACTTAATAGATATAAAATTTCAATTGAACTTGAGTTATTTAGGATTTAAAAGGATATTTTCAAATATATATCAAGTCTTTAGGTTCATAACTATAAGATATGATAGGAAGTATTTAGGTTCAAAACTTTAGACAAACCAAGACAAATAGATGATTTTTTTCTTCTTCAAGATTGCCTGACACAAATAGGCTAAACATTATTTGTGTAACTTTTATACATGATTTTCTTGATCTTTTCATATTTGTTCCTACTTTTTTTACAATATGAGTTAAAAATTATTAGCCTTTTTATTAGACAAAAGGAAGAAATTGATGGGGTGATGTTATGCATTCTAAATGTTAATTAACCTGCTCCCATAAACTTGCTTGCCTACATTAAGTAATCCTGTTACCTTGCTTGTCTCTGATTGGTTAAATAAATGCTGAAGCCTGAGATTGGGCAAAGACACAGGTAGGCAGGACTAAGGTGCTCAGACTTCTGAAGCAAGAACGTTGATGGGTAGAAGAAGACAAGAGAAGGAAGGAGAAGCCTCCAATAGAAAAAGCTGCTGAGAAGAAGAAGAAGAAGCCCGGAGCAGGAAGGAGAATGCACGATGGGGCAGATAAAAGAAGATTGTTCCACATGGCCTGGAACATCAGCATAACGTAGAGAATAATAGTCCAAGACCCCATTATGTATATATGGGGTCATATTTATGAAATAGAATTAAGAGCTAGCTTAGATGTGTCAAGATTTTTCAATCCAGGCCAAGTCTTGTTAAAATCCATCAGGTCTGTGTGCTCATTTATAATGGCGGGTTAAGGTTTAATGTTGTCCAATTAAATATAATATAAATATTGCAAATAATTTAATTAATTACTTCACATAGATTTATATTATAAGTTTTCTCTGATATCTCTAACTTACTACATTCTCTGATTTATTTTAGTGAGCAAGGTGACACTCCCTCTGGATCCTTTTTTCTTTTGAAAATTTGCAAAACAGTGTTTTCATGAGGCCAAATTGCTAGATAATTAAGATTGTGGAGAATGGTTTTCATTAGCTCTAGCTGTCAGTATGAGTCGCCAGCACTGGAAGATCAAATCTTTTCCTCATGCCCAACACAAGCTCTCCTTTTCTGTGGAAAGGCTGCTTTCAGAGTGGGAATGCTGCTCCATGCTGCTAACAAGATTCTGATTCCTTTTCCAGCTGAAGCTCAGAGTTGGCACTATATGCCTGGCTTCCCTTCTCAGAGTGGGAGAGGTCAAAAGGTAATTCTTGTTCTTCTTACCAAATCCATCAGCCAGAAGCTAGCAGGAATGTTTCTTAGTGTAACTAAATGTTACAAAAGCTGACTTATTAAAAAAAATGATGTAGTATGTTAAATTATTTTAACCTAACATTAAAGATGGCAACTGCTCAACTTATATCTTTTGGCAGCTTTTGCCTGTATTTATTATTATTCCTATTTGCCCACAGAAAACAAATCCAGTTCTTTAGACTTTTGATATGTGCTTAGAACAACAAACATTTAATGAACAAAACTCCTTTCAGTGTTCTCTCTATGTGTATTTGAACTTTAAAATTTACCCTATCAACTTTGCAGAGACTAATTTTCTACTACTACACATTATATTACTATACTTCAGATAAAATATTTATTGTTTTATATATTTAGTTGTTTTTGTTGAGACAAGGCTGGGCTAGTTAGCTCAGACTGGCCTCAAACAAACAAATGTCCTGGGTTGGGCTCCTGAGTTCTGGGCAGTACAACCATAACACACCACCAAATCTGGCTTAATAATATTATCTAAACTAAACTCTCATGAGCTTCAATATGAACAGGAAGTAGGACTCAGGAAATGCAAACAAACATTACATACTTAATTTAAATTACTTTTTATAAACTTAAATGATGAAGACATGCTCAGATATGTACACACACACACACAGAAAAACACATACATTCAAGCACACACACACACACACACACACACACACACATCTCACTTTTACAGAGTAGATATGGGGCATTTTCAATGATGTATGGAAGATGGCTTCATGGGATACCCAAGAAAGGAGAAAGTACAGAAAGTACAGGGTGGGGAGAGAAAGCATTATAGAAACAATTTAAAACTGGTGGGACAATGTTTTACATCAAATCCAGTGAAGCTGGGCTGCAAGGCAAGAGGACAATCGAAGCAAATGATAACCAAGGTCACAGATTGAGCAACTTCCCTAGTACGAACAAAAGCAAAATAACCTGGAGTGATTACCTGACCTGCAGTGTTTACAGGGGTTATAGGCATTTTGAGAGAGGAAAGGAGCTTTCAAATGCTCTGAAGCTGTTTGAATAAATACCAGTCAGTTCTGAAATGGTGATTTAAGCTCCATGATGAAGTTCAGTATGAAATATGGATGAGTATACTATGTTGACTGGACTCCTCAGAACTGCATTGTTAATGGAGCCTTAAGATTTTCTTGATTTAATTCCTAATTTATGACCACAAGCAGTCCTTTTCTATTTCAGCTCAGTCCTCCAATTTTTGAAAAATGCATGCGAATCACATTCCAGTGCTTAGGGTATTTCATTGAAATGTTGGTATGTTAAACATTATTCAGCACCTAAAATTGTGCTTAATAGATGAAGCTGAGGCAGTATGTTGCTATCAAGCAAATTGCTTTAGGTTGCAGTGTGTAGAAAACTTTTCACCTCTAGTAATCATATATATATATATATATATAAACTTTATATATACATATATGTATATATATTATATATGTGTATATATGAATAGGCTTTATATATACAACATATATATATATAAACAGCTTGTTCATTATGTTTGCCACACCACCTGGCTTCATGACACAGATCTTATCACTTAGATTTTTCCTTTTCCAAAATCTATACAAATCTTAAGTCATAAAAACCTTATTAAAGCATAAAATTTCCATTTCATCATCATCAACATACCTGTATTAGTTATGGAATCATTTACTTTTGTTGGTGATGACACCTTCCTAACACACAAAACTGATTTGGGTTAGTTGAGTCATTGATAGTGTCACTAACACAATGTTTTCTTTCCTGTAGTCGGTGATAACAAATATCTCACAAGCAACTGAGGGGAAGGAAGGTTTCTATTGGCTCATGGTTTGAGAGGATGCAGTCTGTCATGCCAGAAAAGTCAAGGCATTCTGAATGTGAATGGTTCTCCTTGAATCCACAGAGAAGAACCACAGTGCTCACTAGCTTTCAACAGTTGTTAAATCTTTTTTTTTTTTTTTTTGGTTTGGTATAGGACCCAGGGCATGGACAGTGCTGCTTCCACTCAGAGAGGGTTTGACTCTTCCTGTATGTCTCTCTAGAGATGCCTTCACAGACACAACAGAGAGGTGTGTCTCCTAGGTGATTCCAAATCCATTCAACTTGAGGATGAAGATCAACTTTTTCATTGCCCTCTTTCCATCTCTCTAATTACAAATTTCGGGGTTGCTGACTTTTGACCCTAAGTCTTCTCCTGCTTCAATGACCATTTTGAATGCTGTTGGCACTAGTGGGAAAGCAGAAATTATCTATTATGCATGAATAAGGAAAATATAAAATAGATCAGTGTAGGAGGAACAAGGCCTGCCATTGAGCAGGAATAAGGCCTGCTGCTAAATAGCACATGTGTGGCTGGACTTCCACATGCAGCTGGCCTGAAACTTGCCCAGCCATGCCTAGAGACTGATGATGCCACACCAGGTAATGAGACAGGAGCCAATGAAGAAGAGCTGAAGCAGCCTGTAATTCAGGAGCCAATGGGACTCTAGGTGGAGGTTATAAAGGCATCCTCTTCCTGAAATAAACAGGTCTTCTTCTGCCACTGACAAGACCCCATTCTCTGTGTTATTGACTCCACACCAGCCCATTCCCACCTCCAAGAGCTCTGGACATGGTCCCTAACATTAGCTGACCCCTAATGTGGTCTCTTTACCCATATGGGTGTGGGTTTTGACTCTGCCTGGGTCAGGGTCTGCTTTTTTCATTGCAACCATTGTTTTTCTGGGCCCTCATTTTTCCATCGACCAGCACTGATCTCCTTGTTCATGAATCGCCCATCCCTCAGACTCTTCTTCATCTGCAGCACAGTAATGTGTCCCCTTTGGTGTTGATTCGGTGAGCTGGCCCCTTAATGTTCTATGTTCTTTTCCCCTGAAAGCAGTTAAGTGTGGGAGTCCTCCCCTTTTCCCTTTGTTAGTCTCTTGTTGTCTCATGAAGGAAGCAATGTTCTTGTTTTTTTGCTTGAATTTTAGTTTTATGTCTTTAATTTTTCCCTGTATCGGGAGGTAGAAAGGATATTTTTGTGGTTCGGCATTTCTGAAACATGAGAGGATTCTTAAGGATTTTGGACAGATTTAGAATGTCACTGCAGTCTAGAGTTGTTCTCTGAGTTACAGAGTTACTATTATCTGAGATTTCATTGAAATATTCGAGCAGGGAGGTGATGGCACACGCCCTTAATCCCAGACACTGGAGGCAGAAACATGCAGATCTCTGAAGTCAGGGGGAGCCCGTGCTGATAAGATAAGGCTGCTTGCTAGACATTTTAGAATTCAAATGATTAGACAGTCTGCCAATGAATCAGGACCTGATTCTCCCTATTTTGAGTAAGTTCTGGGTCAATGGTCCGTACAATTACAGCATTCCCATGCTTCAATCTCCAGTATGGCCTTAATATCATCTATAGATGCTGACTTGGCATGGCAAATTTATTGACCCTGTCTCTCAAGCCACTATCAGACTATATGCTTACTAGCAACAGGCGTCTGATCTGGCCTTTAGAGCCTTCAAGGCATACAACCCTCATGACCCGTCTGCCTGTTTCCTCAATCTGGTTCAACAATCAGAGGAATCATTTACTAATTCCTCTCCAGAGTCACTGAGGCAGTGGAGATGGACCCGTGGTGGTAGGATCTGGGCTGCACCCAGGACATGATGATCAAGCAATTAGCTTGGGAGGGGCTTAATTCTCCAACTCTAAATGCAGTGGCAGCAGTCCATAATGATGACATCCACAAATGGGTACTTGCTACTAGAGACCTTGACTATGGGGCAGGCCCTATCACTCAATGCCTTGACACATGGATTGAGGCATGCTCTGACACCCACACACAACAGCAGAGGCTGTCAATGATGTAATATCTAAATCAGCTTAGGCACTTCTACCACAGAAAGTCCTAAAACCAACACCTTTATCAGGCCATCCATATTTTACAACAACAAATTGGTCTCTTGGCCAAAGAACTGGCATTGGTAAGAGACAGGCACCTGTTGACCTGTGACCCCCGATTCCATGGTATATGTCTCACCCCCTACCGTGTGCACAATTTCACTGAAGCACACCAACAGTTGTCTCATTACACAAAGGGGACTTGGTCGAACAATTTCCTCAGTTACTCTGTTCTACTCAGGGAAAGCATTTCTAAACTCAGTGACACCAAGATCCCAGTGCTTTCCCTCGATATGGGGTTCATAGAACAGGTATGGAATAACATCAAAAAATTCTTTGACTCCTTCTGGATAGTCTCCTATGCCATTATGGGAGTGATTATGATCATATTAATCATTCTGCTTAAATGTCTTATACAGCATATGGCCCAACAATGCTCCATCAACAAAATTACCCTGCAGGTGCTCATGGCTCTGGAACGCAGAGCCTACCACAGCCTACCCAGAGAGGTAATATGGGCCTGTCTCACGGAGATCCATGAAGCCTCTGTTTAATACCCTACACACCCTATGCACTCTCCGGGGATGCCACCTTTTAAGGACTGGTAGTCAGTGACGGGTAAGAAGAATCTGTCTGGCCGGTCAACCTAAGACTGGCACAGTACATTATACTAAGGGTCCCTGAGGTGGGGGTCAACATGATCAAAGCATAAGAACTCTGGTTCTCAATGAGTTGCCAAAACTTAAAAATAAAAACAAAAGGGTGAATATGTAGGTGGAACAAGGGCTGCCTGTGAGCAGGAACAAGGGCTGCTGCTAAATAGCACATTCCTGACTGCAAGCAGCTGGCCTGAGATCTGCTGCCTAGGCATGCCTGGACAAGCCCAACCTGAGACCTGCCTGGACCTGCCAGGAGACTGATGATGCCACACTAGGTAATGAGACATGAGCCAATGAGAAAGAGCCAGCCCCGCAGAAGCCTGTAGTTTAGGAACCAATGGGACTCTGGGCAGAGGTGATAAAGGAGGCATCCTCTTCAAAAAATAAACAGGTCTGCTTTTGCCACTTACAGGACCCCCAGAGTAATTGGGCTCTTAGTGACCCAAAAGTGACAGACCACTTCTTTCCCTTCCTCTTGGATTCCCTTTGGGTCATACTTTGATTATAGCAATTTTACACCATGGGCTCTATTGATTTAAATGCTAGTCTTCTCCTCTAGTCTTAATTATATCAGTTTGAGTTTATTCCTGATGGAACTTGTTAATGTCTAGCCAAAGACCAGGACATTTGATAGACAAAGAGTTCAAACCCAATGAGCATTCAGAAAATAAACAGTATCTAATGGCACGCATTATGAAGAACAGAAATTCAACATTTTTGGACTACATTTTTGCTATGCTATAGAACTGAATCAAGGACCTATCAATCAATCTGGAAAGAGACTAATTATTTTGAGAAAAAAATTCATTGTAAAAATTTGTCAGCCCTTTCTCTAGCTAACGGACATGTTGACAAGCTTGTCTTAAAAACCTAACATTTTTTTTTTCCATTTTACACTGTTCTGTCCGGTGACTGAGTTTGATTTTTTTTGAATCACTGATTTGGCTAGGAATATTAATTTTTATTCCACTGTGCTTAATTTTTCTAGTACTAAGTCTGTAACTTTTTTCTCTATCACACATACACTATCTGTTAGAAGGCATTTTGGGGAATCTAGATGTCTTCTGTCATTTGCTTCCATGGCTGTTTAGTCGTGCTCTGAATTCTCAGCTCCAAATTTAGAAATGGATTTCTATGATGTAACTTCTAAGAAAATTAAAACTTTAAAACCCACCATTGTATGTAAGGTATAAATATGAATATAAAAAAATTACTTTGAATGTGGAAATAAGAAATGCATAAATGTTTAAGCAGATGGTTTTTCCTCATAAATAATAGGACAATATTTTAAAATGGAAAATATATGTTACTTGATAGAAAATGGCACTGTCACTTTTATTTTTTAATTTTATTGAGATTTAACTCTTAATAGAAATAAAATGATAATTTATTTTTCCACATGGTCTTTCATTGAATGTGGTACATTATTTATTTATACATATTTATACTTAAAAGAACATTTAAGGATTAAAATTAAAGAAGAAAATAATGTAAGAATCTATGAATATTTTTAAAAAAAACAACAGAGCTAGCCATTTATTTGCTACTTGCCATTTGATGATGTAAAAGGTATTAAACTAACAACTTTATGTTAATTTGAACCCAAATACTCCTCAGAAAGATAAGTGATATTGTTAACCGCTTATGATTTGTTAAATAGAAACATAAAAATTTATTGAACATTCTTAATTGTAGGACATTGATTTTGTAGGACATGATGTAAGTATTTGTTAGAAAACAGAAATTCAGTGATTTTACTGCATGTATTCCCAATTTTCTGTTCGTCTGTTTTTATTTTTTTATAATTATGTCTTAAGAATAGTCAACTAATTCTACCTTGTAATAATTCTAGGGTTCATCTCTAAGAGTTAAAAGGAAGAACACAAGGCAAATTTAACAAAGATTAAAGTACATATTCCTGGGGTGTTATCTTACAATTGTTAACAATTGGCTGTGATTTTAAGTAAATGTCTTGAAAATCACTTTATCAAAGTAAGTGGCTACCCTGTAGAGAACACTGCTTCTAGAGAGTGGATGAGTGCATAGGAATTACTGACCACTTGTAAAATAAATTTCCCAGGGTAGCATCACTTGCAGACTTAGGTACTAGAGTATTCTGAACAGGGTGACAGCTTCAGGAAAATTGTTTCAGGTGAGTGAAACATTCTAAAAAGATGGAGCTACTGAGATCTTCAAATGCAAAGGAATAATAAAATGAAATATTTCATGAAATGTCAATAGATTGAATAATACGTTTGATACAATACATTCTTACTACACAAAGAACATTAGTGAAAATACACAATGTGTTTTTGCTCTATTTCAGATATCTAAATGGATATTAAACTTCACTGAGTCTTTTCCAGCATGATATGTTTTATTCCTTTTATTCATATTAACATAAGCTATGAAAATGAGCCTATGTTGCACTCATGCCATTAACTTAAGTATGTATTTTGCCAAATAACAATTCTAATTTTTAAAGCATTGCATTTACATTGCCAGTTATGGCAGGAGTGAGAAACAGAGTAGGCAAAAGGTTCTGTGATAGTTCTTAAATATCACTAAATGATTTCTAAACACATAAATTCTAACTTTCACAAGACCAGTGCCGATGGTGATGTGATGCTGATGTTCCTGTCAGGTGCCTGGGTTCATTTGAGCTGAAAACCCTGGTGCAATGCCAAAGCTACTGTCTTTAAAGTAATTTTCTACCTGACTTATTTATTCATATTAATAAGAAATGTATTTTGTTGTAGTCATTCGTGGCAGCTGAAACAACAAAACAAAAAACACGTCCAGGATGATCCAATTTGTACCTGCCAACACAATGCTCCTTCCAGTCACAATCAACTACTGTGTCAGCATCAGTGAGCTTCTCTGTAATGTTTAATGAGAAAATGTAAGGGAAGAATATTGAGTGTTTTATCAGGGTTCAGTTTTCCAACCCACATACAGTCTGAAGATTCCCAGGTAATATACAAACCTCAGGAACAGGTGAATACAGCTAAAGATTACGGTTATCAGCAAATGTGAGAACCAGGTTGACAGATGGAGAGGGAAATGATGTTGGAGTTAATAATTGTGTGGCCACTCAAAAATGGAAAAGATAAAAATGATTATCAACTTGCTGGTTTGTTTTCCCTTAAATACAAGTAATAGATGGCAAAAAAAGAGGTGCAACATTAAATGGCATTTAGTGACTCCAATGACCTTCCTTAGACCACTTCTTTCCAAAAACAATATGGAAAACAGGAAGGAATGTGTAATATATACAATGGCGATAAAATTCAGCACATTTGTTTGGTCTAGTTGCCACTGGAAAGGGACTTTTAGACACTAAGAACAAGCAATATCATGCATGGAAAGAAAGTTTGAAGTGCGGCTAGAAGCAAGACTTCAACACAGAGGTGTCAGAAGGGTCATGCTTCTGGAGACTTTTGGTTTGATTTAAGGGAAACAATAAAACAAAAACATCAGTTTGAGTGTCTTCTCCTGGGTAAATACAGTTCCTCTGAGTCAAGGATTCATCTATTGAATGAATACAAAAAAGTTGGTTTTCTATTCTGATAAGAAAAAACAAGGTTCAAGTTATTTTGTGGTATACAGTGTTTAGCAATGAGAAAGGGTTTCTTCAGACTAAAGCCAAGTTTCTAGACTCATTGTTTCCATTGCACAGCTATTTCCACTATTTCTGCTGATTTTATATATGAGGGGATCAGAGGTCTTTAGTTGTGGTAGTAGTTTTCTTAAGCTCAACATTTGTCTGCATATGAGAACACCATTTCTTCTAGAGCTTTAGGTTTATGCTAAGGTAACACTTAAAACTGTACTAAGTAAAAGGTTTCTAATATTAAAAGGAGAGTCCTCTTCCACCAAGGCCAGACAAGGCAGACAAGCTCAGGCAAGGTGATCCAAGAGCAGGCAATATAGTCCAGGTCATGGACGGTCTCTTCTTCGCTTGCTAATTAATCTACATGAAGAGCAAACTGCTTATCAGCTACATATGTGTAGGGGGCCTAGGTCCAGACTATACATGCTTTTTGGCTGGTGCTTCAGCCTCTTGTAAGCCCCCAGAAGACTAGGTTAGTTGACTCTTCATTTTCTTGTGTAGTTCTTATTCCCTCTAAATCCTTCTATTCATTCTCCTACTCATCTGCAAGACTCCCCATGTTCCACCTAATGTTTGGCTGTGTGTCTCAGCATCTGTTTGGATCTGCTGCTGGGTGGTACCTCTCAGGATAGTTACTAGGTGTCTGCTGAACATATGTAAAATTCAACACTGAATATATAAAACAAGAAAGAACTCTTTCTACTAGCTATACAGGTTTGTAAGAACAATTCCCACACAAAACATAATCTGTTCTACACATAATATTGTTAAAAGTGACAGAATTATTTATGACATCTCTCTAAAGCCCAGTCCTGGATATGCATACAGGAAACTGAAATTCTTAGGTGTTGTGTGCACTCATAAATGTTCTCAGATTTTACACTGCAGAAACAACATGTGCCATAAACACAAGTCTCCCTGGGGCATCCACAGTACTAAGTGGTAACTCTCAGGGAAGCAATGGGTTGGGACGTTCAGTTATGCAGTAGCTTTAATGAATCGTCTGATTGATGACCAATGTAAATTCAGAGCTGGCTTACATCCCAGAATGCTTCCCAGCATAGTAACACAGTCAACACAGGAGGGCAGAAGTTTGAAGAATTGGGGAAAGAAATAAAAAAGAAAAGAAAGCTGGTTCAAAGCATGAAGATATAATAGATGTCATGTTCCATGGCAGGTGCTAGACCTCATGCACAATATAAAGAGTGAAATGCTAAAAGTGAGTGATGGCACCCTGATACTTCACTCCTGTTAGAGCTCTAAAGGGCTCTAGAAATGCCCCTGGCAGCCATGAGCAACATTTATTAGGAGATTATTTTAGAGAGAGATATGCTGTGAGTATACCTTCCACATCAAAAAGGACACAAGGGAGTTTTCTAACTGCAAAAACAAGACTGCAATGGAAGTACAAAAAGAGTTGGAATAAGCTACATGCAGTTGGGACATACATTGGCCTGGTTCTTTCTTCATTCATAAAAAGGTAGAGGCGGCCAATGGCTACAGAATAGAAGAATCTATTTGAATCTAACAATAACTCCTCACCTTGATGTTGAAATGATGCAAGGTACAGATGGTATCCTTGATAAATGCATTAGGAATGTCAGTCTACTGCCATGCACAGTCTGTCCCAGGAGGGCAACATTGGTGTTTTGTGGTAGGAGATGATGAAGGGCTTGCCATAGAGAGCCACATGTCTCAGGTACAGGAGACAATCAGCCAACTCACTGGCAGGGTTGCAGGCTTAGGGGATGAAGAGAAGAGTTTTCAAAGTTCCTTTTAAATCCTTACGCCCATCTCTTTAGTATCCTCCCTATGCCTCTCCTTTCTCTCTTCTACTTCTAACAACCCCCTCTCTTCCATATACATATACATCAAATACATATACACATACATATATACATATACATACATATACCTATACACATATACATCATGTACACATACACGTACATCAAGATGGGAATTAAGAATTGTTAATTTCCAACCACTAGCTATGTAAATTCTATACAATATCTAATGGTTCCTCTGCTGTGTTTCACTTACTGTTTCTTGATGCCTCACCTTAAAATCTCACAGTTTTGTAGAATATCTATGCTTTAAGGATTTCAAGACCTATGTATTTCTTACTGAACATGTCAACATTCAAGTTATCTTGCTGCTATTTTAGAAGGACCTCAGAGTCCCGACTCCCCTAAAGTATCATTATATAACCAGCAATGTCCTTAAATTCTTGATCCTTCTGCTTCAACCTCTGTAGTGCTTATCTTGCTGGTGTGCATCACTATGACTGCATTGTGTGCTGGGCTGAAACCCAAGGCCTTGTGCATTGCAAGCAAGTTTTCTTATAACTGTTGAAAAAGTTAGCAACACCCCCAGCTCTGCTGTTAACTTTAAAAAATCCATTTCACTCAGCATCCTTTATAATTGCTATACTTATGTTTTCATTTTCTTACTATGTCTGGAGAAGGGGTACGATGAGTTGTTTTTACATAATGATATATATCTTCTATCAGTGTTCCATCTCTAAAAGATTCTACAATACTCCCAAACAGTACCACCAACTGGGAACCAAGTGTTCAAACACATGAGCCTATGGGGGACATTTCTCATATGAAGCACGATCCATGCTAGATGCATTTACTAAGGAATATTTTATCTGTATTGTCGAAGCTATACCATTTTTTTTCTGCTTAGCTCTTCAAGTAGATAAAAGCACATGGTCTCTAACATTCATTCAATTTACATAGCATATGAACTAAGCTGATGGAAATGGATGCAGGAATACTTGCTAGTCTTTGTAATATTAACTCAGCCCAACATCCTATGCCACTTCCAGATTCCATCAAAGACCACAAACTAAACTGAGACTCCTTCGACTTTCCAGGATCTTAGGTTATGAGGCATATTTAAGGGATAAAGGGGTAACTCAATTCCCAAATTCCATTTTTGGACTTGACATTTAATAGACTGCAATGTATTGCTTTGCAAAACAGGCTTTCTGCTTCATCTCTAGCCATGTTTACCCAAATTTCTTTGGAGAGAATATTTTTCTCTTCGAATTGCTTCATGAAAATGGAGTTAAAGAAGTTATTTTTAAAGTCACTGTAAAATAGGAGGATATCTGCAATTTGGGGGCTTAGTTGTTAGTAGCCAAAAGCCTTGTAAGGATCTGTTGGGGGTTAGGTAATTGGAAAAGGGCTGTAGCTGTAGGAATTGTTTTCAGCTGTGAATATGAGTCCAAGTAAGCAGGGGAGAAAAAAAAATGATTTATCTTACTGCATTGCCGGGGATGCTGGTAATCGGCCAAATACACAGGGTGGGGAGTATTCTACCCAGTTGACTCTCTTCTGTGTAAAATCACCTCTACTGCTAAACAAGCAAAAGATAAGATGAAATCTGCAGCAGCTGTCCCATCTGCTAAGTCCTGCTTTCCTTCTTATGCAGGGCAAATCTTTGTTTTACATATGAATTGGAGAAACAGCATATTAATTTGACAACAAGGCACAAAATTTCAGTTAAATTCACAGCATTGTTTGTGGTTACACAATGGAAGTGGCTATCACATCACATTTCTTTTTTCTTGTACACAAATACACACAAGTGTGTTTGTGTGTTTTTAAATTAAAGTAATATTCATTAAAATACTGGAAAATGTAAACAACATATTTGTAAGTTTTAAAGAACACTGTTGAACACACACAGAAAGTTATTTCTTGGTAATAGTTACCTCGATAATTTCCTGAAACATATTTAAATTAAACAAAATATGAGGGCTAGAGAGGTTGCCCAGTAGATGGGTTCTTACTGTTCTTGCAACAGACTTGAATTCGGTTCTCAGCACTCACTTGGAGTGACTCACCAACTATAAATGCAGTTTCAGGAAATCTGATGTCCTCCTAAGGCCTCCAGGGACAGTTGTACTCAATGTATACATTCCCACACATGGACACACACACACACACACACACACACACACACACACACACACACACA
>CAJQZJ010032569.1:3624362-3684496 GCA_907164525.1 Lophiomys imhausi | reverse complement strand
TGTGTGTGTGTGTGTGTGTGTGTGTGTGTGTGTGTGTGTGTGTGTGTATCTGTGTCTGTCTGTCTGTCTATGTCTGTCTGTCTGTCTCTCTCATTTTCTGTGTGTGTATGTGTGTGTGTATGTGCGTGTGTTTGGTTTCTTACCATTTTATGCTCTGCACAGAATTATGGAAGTACAGCCACAGCCACAATGAAGAACTACTCCATACCAAGATCTTCCTCACATTAAGTTTCTGCAATTCCACCTACCATCTTTTTACAACTTCCTCTAACCCTGTTAACATTTCATCTAGTCTCCACTATGTTTTTGTTTCAGGAATACCAAATGCAATCATACAGTGTGGTATGAGTTTATTAAAATAGCCAATTATGAGAATGTTTTTTTTAATAAGTACTTTATTTTTTTTTCAAGTTACATCTCAGTCGCAAACCCTTCCCTATTCCCCCTTCTTGTCCCACCCTTCCGCCCTGTTCTCCCCCCCCAACAGCTTCTCTTTTCATTCCAACAAATGGTTCTTTCTCTTATAACAGTAAATTCTATACAAAACAGCAGAATTAAATATGCCACATTTATGAGAGTTAAATGGCCCGGTGTACCTTCCCAATGTCCAGTTCATACATATTTGGTCCCTGACTTTAACCTTCTACCTTCTAACCATCTCCATGAGTTTAAAGTTCTATAACTGACTTAGTTTTCATACTAACTTGCATCACTATTATAACCATCTTCTTAGATCTAGAACGCCCTCTTGATTCCTAAGCAACTCAAAATTTAGCTATGAGACTCAAGCTGTCTATTCTTCAACCACCTCAGAGAGCTGAGAAGGACAAATATATCTGATTGTATAGGAAGTGCAGGGCCTGCAGCTTCCAATACTAAGAAATGACAAACCAGTGACTACCTGGACAGTTCCCATTTTCTCTCCATACATTCCAGCATCAGTCTTCAGCCTTTTGGTCCTGTTTCTCTGACAGACATTTATTGTAGAGCAGGGATTGTGAAGGACTAACCTACCCTGTCTTGGCAGAGCTAGGCTGTCGACTTCCCTGCTACCAAGTTTTGTCCTTTTTGGACAGCAGTCTGTCTGCAGTTGAAGCAAGGAGTTTTTACATGTCAAGAGATAGGCTTGCCACTAATTCAACCATCTCACATTGGAGATTCTTCGATGCTTTTCTTCTACTTGGAGTAGAATAGGGGGTGCTGTCAGGAGCTGATATGTCACGATATCAAAAAAAATCTTAATTTAAGACCGCATCTTTGAATGCCATATTCTGCAGTTCTCTTGGGGTTTTTGAAGAGATTACAAGTTGTTAAATGGTCCTGTTTAATGGGTTTTGGAGGTTCGACCCAGGGTATTCCTTCTTTCCCTTTTCTGTATCCTTCTTTATCTCCTATGTAGGAATGCACGGACGAGAGAAAAATCGAGACACAGCACAGGAAGGATCAAGAAGAAAGGTCACATTATTGAATAGGCCCTTATACCCTTGTATATTGATACAAAATTAATAGTATATTTGGCTAAAGTGGTATTGACCATTGTTTATTGTGCAAAAATAAGATTGTATTGGTCTACGTCAGTATTGATATTTATATATTGATACAAAACTAAGATTATAGTTGGCCACAATGGTATTGACCCTTGTATATGGACGCAATATTAAGATTGTATTGGGCCGCATAGGCACTGATCTTTGTATATTGATACAAAATTAAGAGTATATTTAGCCACATTTGAATAGATCTTTGTATATTGATGCAAAATTTAAGGTAACGCTTCCTAATGGTATCGTACTTAGAGATACTTAAAAATGAAATGTGAAGTTCTGGCCTCTTGATACCAACCGTCTTAAACTGTTTAGGATAGTTAAGAAAAACAAACTCCTAGTCATGCATGCATGTCACCTTGTTAGCTACTAAGACAGTCTATCACATATTCTCTAAGCTACTCAGTAATCAAGTTGAGAATGTTTTTTTTTAATCCCAGGTGTGAGGCTGCTTAAGACACAAGTGTGAAGTGTTAACTGCTTTGTGAGCTATCAGGGGTGTGGCTTAGCCAGATGAGCAAGTTTAACTGAGAGGACTTTGAAAAAGGGATAAAAAGCCAGAGACCCGAGAAGGGGGCTCTATAAAGAAATAGGAGAAGGGGGTCTACAAATAAGTAGGAAAAAAGGTGCTACGAAGAAGAGAAAAGGGGGCTCTACAAAGAAGTAGGAGAAATGGCTACAAAGAAGAAAGTGATTGCTGCTCTCCTGGCTGCTGGTGCTCCCCCAAACTGTTGCCTGTTCTTCCTGCTGCTGTCTCTGGGTTTGCTGAACTTCTACTGAGATTAGTATTATCCCTAGAGAACCCAAGGACCCTAATCAGCAGGAAGTAGCTCAAAGAGACCTATGTCCCTTCTCCCTCTAACCTGCTTTCTCTCCTACATAGTATTGGCAGGTTGGGAGGAACAAGGGTTGGATGGGAGGCATAAGGTATTAAGTACAATAAAATAAATTAAGTATAGTAAAAATAATAATAAAAGCCAGCTTGTTACAATACAGTGTATGAACTATTGGAAATGATATTAAAAAGCTGCTCTTCTCTACAGTTTCACTCCTACATTCCATTTTCAATTATTGTATATACAATATTATTCTATGTACCTTCCATTCCTCTTCCATGGACATAAGTGATGACCTTGAATCTTCCAGCCAGATACTCCAATTGTGATCCACTACTATCCTTCTGGTTATGTTATGGATTAGTACAAATATTTTCCTAAAGGGACCCAGTTCAATAGCTAGCTCTGAGTTTCAAAGCTAATTAACATTTGTTACCAAATTCATAAGCAGTCTGCTTTTGAATTAGAACTTTGTGGTCATGTTAATAGGAGATAGTTATAATCCTTGAAATAAAGCTCCTCAATATTTTTGTGCTTTTAATTAAATATATATGACATAATTAAAATATTTGTATAATATAACTAAATAATTATTATAATAATATATAATATATTAAATAACCTTAATAATAAATATTATATATATATAATCAAAATATATATGGGGGAGAGATAAAGTGCTTAGTTGGCCTCAAACTAGCCTTGTAGCCAGTAATTATTTTAAACTTCTGATCCCCCTATGTCTACTTCCAAAATGCTGAGATTATAGGTGTAAATGATCACATGTGGTGCAGGAGAGAGAACCCAGGGTGCCATCTATGATAGGGAAGAACTCTATCAACTTAAATCCAGCAAAAGAACATAGCTGTAGCTGAAACAATAGTAGTTAGTAAATTTCCTTCTCCTCACCTGGGCAGTCAGTTGTCTTCATAATGCCATCTTTTATTCATCTCTCTGTAAAATCTGAATGGCTCTTTCTACATCTTATCATGATATCCACCCTGACAGATTAGAGCCTATTAATAGTATTCATCAATCTACAAGCATAATTTCATTTAATCCATCTGAATGGAATGATAAAAGGCTTGAAAGAATTGTGAGAGACTTTGTCCAAAGAAGATAGTTTCAATACATCAATAAAACAATTCAATGTGCCAAGGGAAATTTTTATGTCACCAATTTATTGTGAGAATTTGCCTCAACTTTATTGATTATTCATACTTATTCAAGACCTTGTATTAATAATCAAATCACAATGCTTAAAAACAATTTATTAAATTTTGTGGATTACCTTAAGGGGGACAGATAACCACATACTCTGGCTTAATGCAATTGAAAAGAAAGCCTAGCATTTTTATGTTCTGGGTTACTGTCCAATCAATGCTTCACTGACCCTTCATAATTTTAATTAAAATACTTTTACCTTGATGATATAAAACTATTGATTATAGCTATTCTCTTCAGTGTTGAAAGCTTTGCTAATAAACAAAACAAAAAACAGTCTCTACCTCTCTTATGATGCCCATCAATTCTGTTTGGTCTCTGTCTCTTTTGATTCTTTTTTTTCTTCATTGATTTTATTTTTGCATGCTTTTTTCATTTTATTCATACTTCTGAGTAACAAACTGGATATGACACTCAATCTGAACAGTCTATAATCAGAATCATAGCTACTACGCATATAGCTGTCTCAGCAAAGGCTCCTAGACATCAGGGATGTCTGCTTCCCTCTACTAGAGCAACATCCACAGTTGGAACCTTAACCTCCATGTGCTTGAAGACAAATAGTTCATTTTTACTCAAACCATTTCTGATTTTCCTTTTCATTTGCTTATTTAGAAAGTAGTAATTCATTTGTGTTAAATTTCATAGGAAAGAATAAAGAATGGAAGAGAAAGGAAGGAAGACAGGAAAGGAGACAAAAAAAGCAGAAACCCCAACTCCCAAAGGTCCTAAAATCTACACAGAGGGATGTGAAAACAAATGAGCATACGAAAATGTTAAAGGGCTTCATTCACTCTGAAGCTCCTTTACACCCTATGAATATTCTCTTCTAGGATAAGATCATGTAGGCAAATACTCTTTTTTTAAATGTTTATTACTTCAAGTTATATCTCCATCCCAGTGCCCTCTTTCCACCCCTCCCGTTCTAAAAGTGTCTCATTAACAGGTAACAAAGTCTATGTTCCTGTTCCTTTTGGTGCATTGGCTGCAGTATAGTTGTCCTGTACTATAGGGCTAAAATCCGATTATAAGTGAATAGATGCCATGTGCATCTTTCTGAGTCTGGGTTAGCTCACTCAGGATGAGCTTTTCTAGTTCCATCCGTTTGGCTGCAAATTACATGATTTCATTGCTTCTGATGGCTGAGTAGTATTCCATTATGTAATGTACCACAGTTATTTTATCCATTCCTCAGTTGAGGGACATCTGGGTTGTTTCCAGTTTCTAGCTATTACAAATAAGGTTGCTATGAACATAGATGAGGAAACGTCCTTGTGGTTTCGTGAGGAATCATTTGGACATATACCCAGAAGTGGTATGGCTGGGTCTTGAGGTAGAGATATTCCAGGTTGTTAAGATATCTCCAGACTGATTTCCATAGTGGTTGTACAAGTTTGCACTCCCACTAGCAATGGAGGAGGGTTCCCCTTTCTCTACAACCTCGCCCACATGTGCTGTCATTTGAGTTTTTGATCTTAGCCATTCTGACAGGTGTGAGATGAAATTTCAGAGTTGTCTTGAGTTACATTTCTCTGATGATTAAGGATGCTGAGCATTTCTTCAAGTGTCTCTCAACCATTAGGGATTCCTGCTTTGTGAATTCCCTGTTTAGCTCTGTTCGTGGGCAAATATTTTGATTTTTAAAATGTTACTGTAATAATGTTAACTTTATTTTATTTATATTATTTAAGTTATCTGAGATAAAGGTAATTAGGTGTTTGCTTTACTTCCGCCTCAGATCCATATTTAAAAGTTGTCTCTAAATTTTGAAGAAATTTTCTGTAATTCTTTTTTAATGTAATTTATTTATTTTATTTTTATTATGTTCTTTTTCCCCAACATCTCTCCCTTTTAGTCCAATAAAAGGCTCTTTTTCTTATAACAATAACTGCAATACAAAACAATGAGAACAATTATGAAAACTATAAGGTATAACACAGATTCCCAATGTCCAGTCCATACATATTTGGCAACTGATAATAATATTCTATATATTTATAAGATATGTATATATATATATCTTAATGTGTTTAAAGTTCTATACCTAACTCAGTATCCATCCTAACTTGTGTTACCAACTTTAAAACATCTTCTTAGACCTAGGACTTTTTTTGATTCCTAAACAATTTAAAACTTAACTGTGAGACTACAACTATCTAGTTTTCTGTAATTCGTTTAAGCTGTTCATTAAGAACATCTGTAGGGGGAAAATGCTTTGTTATAATATTTGGCCTGTTATAATATTCTTTGCTATAATATTCTGGACTTTAAAAGATATTATACTGTTATAATATTCTGGATTTTAGGACAAATAATGTAAATCTGGAATATAAATTTGGAATAAAAATAGAAATGTCACCTGGAGTGGTTGTGCATGCCTTTAATCCCACCACTCCGTAGGCAGAAGCAGGCATATCTCTGTGAGTTCATGGACAGCCTCATCTACAAAGGGAGTCCAAGATAGTCAAAGACCCACAGAGAAACCTGTCTCAAAAAACCTAAAAACAAAAACAAAAAAAGAGAAAAAGAATGTCTACAGGGTAGTTAGAACCAAGTAATAAAAGGCAGGAAGCGGCTTTGAATGTGTAATAGGTGATGTGTTGTTTATGAAAAGTAAGCATCCATGACATGCTTCTATAGAAACTCTTTGGAGTAAAATATGCTAAAGAATTTTATGTTTTTCTCTAATTTATGATGCATCTCACCACATGAACTCTATGTTGACAATTCAATCAAAAACAATTGTGAATATTCAAACAAAATGTAATTTTTAAAAGATTACCAATAATCTTATATTACTTTATTCAATGGTTACCATGATAAGATTTGGTTGTTAAATGTGAAGGGGTTTTTTGTTCTTTATTTAGTGTCTATATGCGTGCATATGTGTGTGGAGGCATGGATGGTGTTTCAGAGAGTGGGTATACATGTGTATATTAGAGAGGAGGAGGAGGAGGAGAATATAGATGAAAGAGAAGCAGAAGATGGCTGTGGAGTCTGTGTGTTGGTTGTGTGCCTCTCGAGAATGTCCAATACAAGAGGGATATCTCAGTTCAAACAAAATTTATCCAGTGGATTCTCACTATGTGCCTGCCACATTTTATGTTTTCCTCTCCTTCCATATCCTGGGGCTTAGAAATATTTTATCTAGAGTGCTTGATATTTGAAAATGTCATATGCCACTTATCGCAGTCAAACTGTAGAACAACTGCATGCTAAAACATTAGCTTTTAGCACGGGAGTTTTCAGTTTCATCTTTTCTCATTAAAGACAGGTATGGATGAGACTGTGACATTAACTTAGCTCTCACTGCCCAGCTTGCTTCAGTGATAAAGTAAGGATGTAAAGTAAAGCATGTTATCTCTGTTAGCTGACACATTTTCACAAAAGTTCTAAAATTAAATGGAAGAAGGGAGGGGATGGCTCTATTTAGACATGAGGTAATCATAAGTGAGAGTCTTAATTCATAAGAGAATCCTTTGGTAGCAATTTAAAACTATGTATACAGTGAATTTTATGAACTATATGAGTTTTCAAAAGCCATCTCAACTTAGTTTTATGTTTTATTTTCTGAGAACCCTTTGATTTGGAGAAGTCTTTATTGTGGAAATATTTCATAATGGAAAAAAAGTATATAGCATTTGTGGATCTCAAATAATTGTCTTGTTTTGAGGTCATAGAATGAAGGAAGTTACTAGCTAGCAGTCACTTTTTGGAAACATTAGTGGGACATGGGAATATCTTCCAAATCTAAAGCGTTCAGGACACAAACTATTACAAGACTTCTAGTCACCTCGTTTTAATGCTATTTCCCTTATAATACAATAAGACCATTTCATGTGATGTAATTAGTGCTTTCAGTCAGCACACTCATTCAGAGCAAAGGGCAAATCAAATTAAGTGTCTAAAAATGGGTGTGTATTTTAAATTAATAGAGTTACTTTATACCACACTCCCCATTGACTAGAGAAGTTGAGTTAAAAACAACTGAAGTAAATAAGCTAATAATTATCATCCAGTTATCCACAAATGCATGTATGACTTAGCTCTATTTACTAGAACACCAACAACAACAACAAAAAAAGGCTGACAGCTCCATAGCTGCTAGAGGAATCCCCCATTCATTCTCAACTCCTCATCCTCATCCTCAAATCTCACAGAGGGAATTAAACTACTGAATGAATTATCCCAACACCAGGCTACTACTTCTAAGGCATAAATACTGCTTCACCCTCTGTTGAGATGAAAGGATTTCTGGAAAGTCAAGTTGAACAAAAGAAACAATTTGTGTCACAACCTAGAGAGTGTTCGCAACTCTTCAGAGCTAAATTCTCAGGACCTAAGGACTTGTAGATACCCTCAAAGCTGCCTTGACCAACACTTTGGTTTCAGCCTGATGAGATTCTGAGCCCCTGTTGCCTTGATGACCCTATCATGATGGACTCTCCCTTTGAGCCATGAACTAAAATAAATAAATCCCTTCTCTCTTACATTGTTTTTAACAGGATATTTTAACATAGCAACTTAAAATCTAGCACATAGACTCAGAATTTCTTACTTTCTTTTTGAAGAGACAAATTTTTCAATACTTGTATTTTTATATAATGTATAATATAGGTACAGGTAATTTAAAAAATTATCAGATAAATCCATTTGAAGGTTAATATTTAGCAATTCTTTTTTGGAGGAGATTTTTTCCTTTTATTGCAAATAGTTTTTCCTCCCCTCAGGTGGTATACCCTGGTTAGTGTTTCTTCTCTTCCTACACTACCTCTCCTCTAATTTGGATCCATTCCCTTTCTGTCTCTCAGTAGGAAACAAACAGGTTTCTAAGGAAAAATAATAAAATAAAATAAAACAATAAGTAACATATCAGAATAGGTCAATACAAACAAACAGATGGAAAAGTGCCAAAGGAAACATACAAGAAACATATGTATAGACTCAGGGACCCACTATTTTGAACAATTAGGATTCCTATAAAACTAATAAATGAGAAGTCATAAAATATATTCGAAGGACCTGAAGGCTAAAAAGAAAGAAACCAATATAAATTAAACTAAATTAAATTTATAGTAAAGTGATTAAAATGAGATAAAAATTTAAAAGTGAAAACAAAACGATAACAACAGAACAACAAGAAGGTTCGGAGACAACATTATGAGACAAGGAACCTCCAAAGATGCCACTGAGTTCACTCCTCAGGAAAATGGGAATAGTGTACCTCAATATCCAGCTATACCACTCTTGGGCATATACCAAAGGATACTTCATTCTACCTCAGAGATACATGTTCAACAACATTCATTGATATTCTATTCAAAATATCCAGGAATTGGAAACAACTTAGATGTCCCTAACAGAAGAATGGATGAAGAATATATGGCACAGCTACACAGTGGAGTATTACTCAGCCATTGAAAAATGATATCGAAATTTGCAGGCAAGTATCTGGAACTAGAAAAATTATCCTGATTGAGGTATTCCAGATCTAGCAATTATTTTTCAATTGTCTACAAAATGCACTGATATTAAAGAAAAAGAGCACATAGCATACTAGCTATATTGAAACAAAAATTGTTTTAAAATATACCATTAAAGGAAATACTTACATTCAAAATACATGCTTTTGACTTCCTGATTTATTTAAATGAATAAACATATTAAAAATCAATCAGTAAAACCATAGAACTCATTTATAAAAAGGCATCTCTTAAATAAGTACTCACAATTTTCATGTGATAAATACAAACAAAACCTGTCAGTTTTCAACATTTGTAAGTAAAATGTATATTTCAATATGATATCAATAAATATTGGACTAGATTGTATTTAATTCTTTGACACTGTGGCATATTGGCTAAAATGTGAATATAAATGCACTTCTCATTACTTTAAAATTGATGTGAAACTTGGAAACTATCAGTATATTCTGAATTTGCATATGTCTCACCAGTGATCTAGAATTCCACTCAAACATGGACTTGGAAATGTATTTGTATGTGTATTGATTTAAATGTGAAATGTGCCAGACAGGCCCATGTATTTTTACACTTGGTTCCAGCAGATGGCACTGTGTTTGGGAGTTATGGAGCCTTCAGAAGCAGGGCCTAAATGAGAAATGTGAATAAGTATGAATTGAATGCTGAAGGCAATAGCCTACTTTTGGCTCTGCTTGCCCCTCTGTGCTTCTGAGACCGGCAAGACATAACAAAACCTGCCACAAATAGCTGCCATCCTTTCACTGTTGTCTTCTTTACCGTAGTGAACTGTCCTCCTGAACTGTAAACGCAAATAATCTAGTTCTTGCTTAAGTAATTTAGTCACAACGATAAAGTTAGTAATAATACATGTATTAAAATATATGCAAAAGAATATTCACATCGGTTATATTCATAATTGAAAAACAGAATACATCTAAAACAAGAGAAGTGAACCTTTGTGAAACAAAATATCACAACGGAGTCTCAACATTTTTAATAAAGTACAAGTCCCTTGTAAAAATGTACACACTAGGTTCCATTAACTCTTGTAACTTCAGAGTTGAAATAGAGGAACCTAGGTAAAGTCAATTTGTGCTGACAGAGCCTGTGCTGTGATAGGGCATGCATGACAAACATGCTGCTGGGTACTGATCTTATTCGAATTCTTAATAGAAGAGCTATTTCCTGGGCATTCTCACATTTTATATAGTCAGAAAAATATGCTTATGTTTTGTTGTAGGTATGATATCTTAGGAAAATGGCTGTCAATAGATAACTCATATAATTATCTATTTGTTATAATTCAAAGATAGTTCCTTGCATAGAATTCAATTTCCCTTACTAAATACTAGGTTACCTGCGATTTCCACAAAGTTGGACACAAATATACATAACCCTCAACACACACACTCACACACACTTCACTAAATTCACATAATGTTCCTAAGTTACAGTTGATGATACAGTAGCTATTTCGTCTAGTCCAAAATATCTGCTTCTTAAAAGTGTGCTATCTACATAAGACTGTAAACAGGAAATTAGAAATACATATTGAGGATTAATTGAGGTCATAAACATACTATGTGGATACACTATAATTTTGCAGTGCATGGTAATTCATCTTTAAGATAGCCTCCAAGTGATGTCTATCTCTTAAGCATTCTCAATTACATTTTGCCCCTTTCTCCTTAGTATAGTCTAGAACTGGTAACTCATGTATTATGTATTATGAACAAAATATTACAAAAGGCTGCTAACTTTGGCTTGCCATACATGCTTATATATGGTTTCTGCTTATAGAAATGTCTGAAGTTTTATTAGCTCATCTTTGGAGAGGCATTTATGACAAAAAAAAATCACAGGTGGCTTCCGTCCAGTGGCTAGTCTAATGTTGCAATAGGATTTGCTGCTGCTGATGTCCATGGGATCTGAGACTTAGAACTTTTCCTAATAATGCCCTCAGAAAGCAGACACAATGACACACTGATTGCAGATTTGTGATATCCTTAGCCACAAGACCAAACCATGAAACATCCACATTTATGAGCCAGAGAAAATGAGAAGAAATTAATATTGTTGCTTAAAAACAGCTTGAGATTTTCCAGAATGGAGGCACACAGCCAACACTGTATGCTAATAAGAGCTCAGTAAATGCAGAAAGAATGAGAGGACATGTCACTGACCCACATCTATGTTTCCTCTCAACTGAGGAGGACTTCTCTAGCATACAGAGACACAAGGATTCCAGCCAATGCCCTCCCAGACCTGCCTACCTTTCCAAGGTCAGATCTCCACTCCCAGCAAGTCCACAGTTCCTGGTCACCAGGTGATTCCTATGTTCTCCAAGAAAGCTCATCCATCCGAGGGGTCGCCATATGAGATCCAGGGTCATTCAACCTGGTCTCAGACCTCCAAGCGCTTACTCCATCCAGAGACTCTCATTGGAGAGGTCTCCCTCTGAGTCACAGAGAATCACCATGGCCTCTGGTTGCCAGGCATTTCCAGTGACCCAAGCCAAGCTCTAGTGCCAGACACACTCAGTCAGGCTTCTGATATCCAGGCCCCTCCACAACTCTTTGAAGATCTAATTGGAAAGATCTCCCTCCTAGCCACAGAGATGCTATCCCAGCGTCTGGCTGCCAGGTGCTTCCAGCAAACAAGGCCACTCCCTAGTACCAGAGACAGTCAGGCTTCTGGAATCCAGGCACCTCCACACTGTGCCTGGGGAACTTCTTAGTGAGGTCTTCTTCTGAGACATAGACATGATCCCATGACCATGTGATCACTAGGTACCTCCAGCTGCCTGGGTAAACCACCTACCGCCAGAGACACTCAGACCTCTGGCCTCCAGGAACCTCTGTTCCACCACTGGAGAGTTTCTCGGTGAGGTCTCCCTCTGAGCCTCAGAGATAATCCTCTGGCCTCTGGCCTCCAGGTACTTACAGCAACCCAGGTCAACTGCCTAGCCCTAGAGAAACTTGTTAAGGCTCCTGGCCTCTAGGCACATCTGCAACAGTGTCTCTTATAGTTCTTCCTCTGAGTTCCAGGGATTCTCACCTAGGTTTCTAGTCATCAAGTGTGTCTCTGAAAAAGGTACTCCTAGAAGCATCTATTGAGCCCCAGGGACACTTGGCCACAACTTCAGAACCCTAGGAACCTCCTTCATTCATCCTCAGATTCTCTGAGGTGATGTCCTCTGAGTCCTAGGGATGCTTGCACTAGCCTTTAGATACTTCCCATATTTCTGACAGAGCATCAAGCAGAGAGTCTCCATGATGTCATCTCCTAGAGTCTCAGGGAAGCAGAACCCTGTACTTGGCCTCCAGGTGTTTCCAGCTTCTATGAGAGAACATGTCCCTGGCTACAGTCTTCAGGCTATAGCCCAATCAACCTTCCCGACTCTTTGGATCTCAGGATCATATAAGAATATCCAGCCTGCAGACCAGAACTCTTACCTGGGCACCAAATCTAGTAGACACAAGGAACAACCAACTGATGACAAGTATAATCAGATAGATAAAGGCCAATGAAAGCACACAATCAAAAAAGACCCAGGGCAATATGGCACCATCTAATACAGCAAGCCCTAGCCATCCTAACACTGCAGAAACATAAGAAAACAATGACAAGTCTATACTTATGAATATGATAGAGGATTTAAAAGAAGAAAATAAATCACATAAAAAAATTAAAGAGATTATAATCCAACAGATAAAAATACTGGAGAAATCCCTTAAAGACATCCAGGAAGACATGAACAAATAGAAGGAAAGGGATAAAGCTATTAAAGAAATAAAGGCAAAGACAATCAAGCTGGAGAAAGAAATGGGTAAACCTGTACAAGACTTGAAAATGGAAATGGAAGCAATAAAGAAAACAAAAAAGAGACAATCCTGGAGGTAGAAAACCAAGGAAAAAGAACAGGAACTACAGACACAAGCATCACCAGCAGGATACAGGAGATGGAAGACAGGATGTCAGGTAGGGAAGATTCAATCAAAGAAACAAATGCATTGCCCAAAGAAAATAAGAAAACTAAAAAAATCTTTACCCAAAACATACAAGTAATCAATGATTCAATGAAAAGATGGAACCTAGAAATTATAGGAATATAAGAAAGAGAAGACTCCTGACTCCAAAGTCCAGAAAACATTTTTAACAAAATCATAGAATAAAATTTCCCAAACCTAAGGAAAGAGATGTCCATAAACATTCAGGAGGCTTACAGAACACCAAATAGATTAGACCAGAAAAGAAATTTCTCCTGCCACATAATAACCAAAACACTAAACATACAGAGCAAAGAAAGATTATTAAAAGCTGCAAGAGGAAAATGCCACGTAACAAATAAAGACAGAACTATTAGAATCACATCTGACTTCTGAAACTCTGAAGGCCAGAAGGGGCTTGACAGATGGCTTGCAGGCCCTAAGGAACCACGCATGTCAGCCCAGACTACTACACCCAGCAAAACTTTCAATCACCATATATGGAGAAAACAAGATATTCCATAACAAAACAAAATTTAAACAATATTTATCCACAAATCAAGCCCTACAGAAGATCCTAGAAGGAAAACTCCAACACAGAGAAGATAAGTACACCCAAGAAAACACAGGAAACAACCCCACTGCAACCAAAAGAAACCCACAAACACACTACAACCACATACATCAAAGTAATAGGAAATAACAATAAATGGTCATTAATATCTTTCAACATCAATGAACTCAACTTCTCCATAAAAAGGCACAGTCTTACAGAATGGATCCATAAACAAGAAAAAGGTCACTGTCATTAGGACAAACAGCAGCCTACAGATTTGGAAAAGTTCCTCACCAACCCCACATCCAACATGAGGCTAATATCCAAAATATATAAAGAACTTAAGAAATCAAACACCAAGAAAACAAATAATTCAATCAAAATTTGGGGTACAGAGCTAAACTGAAAATTTTAAAAGAGGAATCTCTAATGGCCAAGAGACACTTAATAAAGTGCTCTGCATCCTTAGTCAACAGGGAAATGCAGCTGAAAATGACGGAGATTCCATCTTACATCCCTCAGAATAGCTAAGATAAAAACTCAAGTGACAGCACATGCTGGTGAGGATGTGGATAAAGGGGAACATTTCTCCACTACTGGTGGGAGTACAAACTTTTTACAACCACTTTGAAATCAATATGGTGGTTTCTCAGAAAACGGGGAATAGTTCTACCTTAAGAACCAACCACACCACTCCTGGGTATATATCTAAAAGATTCTTCACAAAACCATGAGGACCAATGTCATGGCTCTATTATGTTCATAGCAGCTTTATTTGTAATAGCAAGCAACTACAATCAACCCAAATACCCATCAACCAAAGAATGCATTTAAAACAATACTATGGTACATTTACACAATGGAGTACTATTCAGCATCAGAAACAAGGAAAACATGAAATTTGCAGCTGGATGGATGGAACTAGAAACACTCATCCTAAGTGATCTAAACCAGGCCTAGAAACATATACTCACTCACCAAGAAGGATGTACTCACTTATAATTGGATTTTAGACATATAGTTCAGGATAACTACCCTACAACTCACAGACCCAAAGGAAAGGAACCTAGCATAACTAACCTAGGAGAAACTCCACTTAGCAGCAAGTCAAAACAGATGCTGAGAAACACATTCAAATATTAGGTGGAGCTCTGGGAGTCCTTTATAAGAGAGGGAAGAGTAATAAAGAGACCAGTAGGTGACAAGAACAACATATGAATATCAACAGAATCAAGCAACCTAGACCTCCAGAGTCTTACAGTGACTGAAATACTAACCAAAAAAAAAAAAGAAGAAAGCATATTTAAACTAGACCTAGATCCCCCTATTCATATATAGATCATAAACAACTTCGTCTTCATACAGATCCCTTAGCAAGTGGAGAGGGAGGGCAGTCTCTATCATGGACTCTGCTGCTTGTTAGTGGGACACCTTACCCTAGCTGGGCTGCCATATATGGCCCCAGAGTAAGAGGAAGCTCTTCACCCTCATGTGACTAATGAACTGAGGTGAATTAATATGTGTATCCTCCCCTCACCGGAGGAGAAGGAGAGGAAGGAGAGGGGAAAGAGAGTGGAAGGCTGGGACAGACCATGATTTGGAGGGGAGGAGGAAAAGGGGCTGTGATGGAGATGTACCTTGAATACATAAATAAATGTTGAAGAAATCATAGTTTGAGGATTATTGCATAACCAAAGTTTAAAAATATAAAATTTACCGAAAACACACGAAACTGCCATTTGTTTTCATTCTTCAACACTTTTATTTTATAATTTTATGGCAGATGGTTATGTGTTGGCACAGGCATGCATGTATGTGCATGTGCACAAGGGTATGCGGGAACTAGAGGCATGATGTTTCTTCCTGGTTGTTTCTCTTCTTTATTTGTTTGTTTGTTTGAAACAATGTTTCTCATTGAATCTGGAGTTGACTAATTGGTGACTTGACTGGCTGGCCACAAAGCTCCAGGGATTTGCTTGTTTCCTTGTACCCCTGCACTAGTGTTGAGGAAGCCAATGACCACAGCAAGCATTTCTCCCTGAATGACAGTGATCCAAACTCATGTCCTCAGCCTTATACAACAGTTTTTTTTTGTTTTTTTTTTTTTTTACTGACTGAGCAATTCTTCCATTCTCCACAAATTTTGCTTTTAAATTTTACATTGGTGATATTAAGATAAATATAAATACATAACTAAACTTGTATTTATTTGTAACACATTAGCTAACAGATCTATAGTATGCACCTATATGATGAATAATTCTTTCCTCTGTCTTATTTATCTGAAGTATACTTTACTTCATTTAATGCACCCATTTACTATTTTAGATTTTGGAAAATAAGGTCACTCTGTATATTGAAAATATAAAGCAAACTTTACATCTCCCCTTATGTTGCCTGGAGTCTTATTTGGGGTGACTGAGAGGTATATGTTTTCATTTATCTTCTCTTAATCCTTGCAAATTAAGGAAGACATTGGGAGAATCAATCAAGAAAATGAGACACAATAAGGAACAGAGATTCAGAAGTCAGAACTAAACACAAATTTTCTTAATAATCAAGTCTATCTTCTTAATATATCCTTTTTTCCCTAGATAAGTAAATTCTTACAGAATTAGGCCAATCTAATACAAAAATAATAAGGTATAAACATAAAGCACAGATATAAATTCTTAGAAATGTTACACATGAGACCAGTTATGTTGTAAAAAAACAGGCAGGCCTAACATACCCTGGAGTTGTGGTAATTATCTAAATATCTGGTAATGTTTAATCTCCAAGCCACTTTTGTGTTTCAATGAGTAAATGCAATCTCTTATTTTGGACTCTCACATGAGAGTCATCATAAAATATACACACTTTGGGAAACCTTAAGGCAGGATCCTTTATAAGTTTCAATGAAAATCAATAATTCTTATCTTTACTTTCTTTCACACTGCTACCCAGACTTCAACCACTCTGCCAGTTGATGTGATACCCAGAGAAAACCAAGTATATTTGGGGCTTATCTTTCTGCCATGCCCACACTCATTTGGTTTGATTTAGCTGTGGACTTTTCAGGTTCACTTTCATTAGCACAGAGTTAGGTAACACAAACTTCAAACATGAAAATCTACCACAAAATTATAAGATACAGAGAGCTATATATCTAATCTATGGATATATTAAAAGGATAGAAAATAGTTTATATTTTTTAATAAAATAATATGTATGCTACTGAAAGCTTTTGTATATATATATATATATATTAAACATGCTATATATGTATATAGGTAGAAATATAAATATAGATATTTTTAGATAGGGAAACTATTAATAGGGAAACTATTAATTTTTCATTTTCCACTCATAGAAGAATATAGCCAGTCACGGTGGTTCACACTTTTAATTGAAGAGGAAGGCAGATTTCTTTGAGTTCCAGGATAGCCTAGTCTACAAAGAGAGTTCTAGGATTGCCAAGGTTACACAGGGAAATCTTGTCTTGAAAAAAAAACAAGGAGACAGAGAGAGAGAGAGAGAGAGACAGACAGACAGAGAGAGAATATCATATATGAGACCAGTACTTTTCTGTTCCCCTGAAAAGACACCATGGCAAAGCAAAGGCAATTTATACAAGAAAAAAGTTCATTGGGAGCTTGTTTATAATTCATAGAGTGAATCCATGGAGCAAAGTAGTAGGCAGGCAGGCAGACAAGGAGTAGCTTAGAACTTCTATCTGATTTGTCTGTTAGAGGCAGTGGGGAGGGAGGAAGGCAGGATGGGTCAGAGAGAAAAAGAGGGAGACATACAGAGAGAGAGAGAGAGAGAGAGAGAGAGAGAGAGAGAGAGAGAGAGATTGGGTGTGGTGGCTTGAGTTCTACAGACCTGAAAGCCCACCCACAATGACACACCTGCTCCAACAAGACACACCTCCTAATCCTTCCCAAAATAGTTTCACTAACTAGAGACCATGTATTCAAACATGTGAGTCTATGGGGCCATTTTCATTCAAACTATCACAGTTTGTTAGCAAAAAAAAAAATTCCTATTGGGTTGCCTTTGTCCAGCCTCCACATGAGGTTTTTATTTATTTGTTTGTTGGTTGGTTTGTTTTCGCTTTGTCTTACTGTATCTTGTTTTCTCATGTTTTAATGTTGTCTATGGAAGGCTTGTTCTTTTGTGAAGGGATATGGAGGGGGAGGGGATCTGGAGGAGAGAATTGGTGGGAAGGAACTGGGAGGAGTCGAGGGAGGAGAAACTGTGGTTGAGATGGACTGTATAAGAGAAAAGTCTACTTTCAATAATATTAACAATACTAATAATAATAATAACAATTTTTCCTACCTAGTTTCAACTGGAACTTTGAGGCTACTTTACTGAAATTTTAAAGGGATAACTGAAAGTTAGAGGATAATATTGTAATTGGAAGGATTAAACAATGATGTTTGCTGACCAACCTGCATGCTTTGGTGTTCTATTTAATAGTCTAAACTATTTAATTCAGGAGACATACTTCCTAGCAGTTTGAAGATATTATTGATCTCATAGCTAATATTTGCTTCATTATGTTCTCAAAATGCGATTTTCTCTAGGCCAGTAATGAACTTTTGTGATAAAACATTTGCATATGTAATATTAATATTACAACAATGACCTACAGAATGAGTGAACAAAATGGTCTATTGGGGCAGGTTAAGCCTCTCTCCAATTATGAAAATAGAAGTGGTAAATATTTCTCTCACAAAAGATTATTACAGCATCTTACTTTAAAATATTAGCAATTTATTATACTACACAATATTGTTCAATTATTAAGACAATTAAATTCTAAAATAGAAAAAATATACAGGGTTCAAATTATGATGCTTTCATTAAAAAAATTACTTTATTGATTTTATGAATGAATGTTTTCGCTGCATGGATGTAAGAGCACCACATGTGTACCTAGTACCTGAAAAGGTGAGAATAGAATGACAGATCCCTGAACTCTTGAGTTAGAGACAGTTGTGAGCTGCCATGTTGGTGCTGAGAATGTAACCTAGGCCCTCTTCAAGTAAAAGTGGTCCTAATGACAGAGCCATCTCTCCAGCCTTGGTGCTTTGATTGCTGATAAAGTAGTTCAAAGAGTTTATCATTTATTTCCATTGTTTTGCCAACTTTTGGATTCTAATATTTCTAAAATAATGAATGGATAGCATACATTTTAAAACTAATTCTGGAACACACAAAAACAAAACTATTTCTTTCACTGGCTTCTATTATGATTATTTCATAATATAAACTAGAGTCTATAGAGATCGCTTAGGAGTTAATAGTAGTTATTGCTCTGGTGGAGACCCAAGGTTCACAACAGAGTATAACAGTCTCATTTGATATTACACCATCCTGTAGCCTCAGTGGACACTGTATACATTTGGTTCACATACAGGCAGGAAACATTCATATATATATATATATATATATATATATATATATATATATATATAATTATATATATATATAATGGATTTTAAGCTATATATATATATATATCTTAAAATCCATAAAATATCTAATTATATAATTGCTAATTCACATTAATTGATATCAAACATGATTATATATTAAATATCAGTTTTTATCAATTAATAACTTTTTTATAAATTCATACTATCAAGCAAATTATTTTTTTAGAAATTTTACCAATTTTTTTATAAACTACATTTTATGATTTTTTCCTTACTACATCTCTTCGCAAATCCAACTCACCTCTGTACACCTCTAACTTCAAGTTCTTTCTCTCTCAAAAACAAAAACAAAAGACCAGAAAGGAAAACAAGCAAGCAAAATCATTTTTCTACAAACTCATCTTTTACCTTTTGATTTTTCTAATTTTTACTGGGGAAGTAAAAACTTAAGAGGTTTATCCCTACTTCCTCCATTTTGATGGGGAAAGCAGAAAGGGAATTTGTGGAATGACAGGTCATGAATGCTAAATTCTATAGATCTGAAAACATATACACAGAGTGAGCAAGAACCAACAATCTCTAAATTTATTGTGATAGTAATTGTTTCATGATGTTATTATATAATTTTGTAGATAATTTCATTTATAAGAAATTTATATGTCTTTAAAAATAAAGGATAATTTATTTAATTTGCTGCAAAATCGCTACTGAAAGTCTAAATTCTTTTTGTTTCATTTTTCAAGGTTACATAGACAGATAAATAAGCTTTCAAGATATACATTTAATATATATGTGTGTATGTTCCTAAGATTGTATGAAATAGCTAACTTAAAAATAAATGAGGTTTGGGACAATTTAAGTTAGATATGAAAATATATAATAGATTTAAATATATAAAATAATAGGTAAAATCTGTTACAATTCACTTTGAACCACTTATGAATGTAGGTGCATATTTACCACAAAAGTCTTGCAGATACCTCTGAGAGAAAAAAATTAACAATGATTCTGTTTTTATTCTGTCATTTAATAATCCATAAGCACCACAAGCATAATTTTTTAAAAGATTTCCCTTTAAATGATTTCATAATACTTGTTTATCTTTTTTCAAGGTGAAAATACTGTGTTGTACATCAATAATAAATTTGTAAATAATGCAAATATTCATGAAGAGTTAGAATTTAATAGAAATGCTAACAATTAAGAAAGGAATTGTAATGATACTGAGTTGCAGTGATAATTTAGATTCATGTTGAGAGAGTGTTGACTTTGACAATTGTGAACAGTTTAGGAGCTCATAGTCAGCCTGGACAAAAGAAGAACTCTAATTAGAAAGCATTCTTGACAAGATGAAGGCTTCTTTTCAACTAAACAGCCCTCATTTTAATGCTAACCTATAAAGTGCACTTCCTTTCAGTTTCAAATTCTTTTATTTTTGCATTATTTTTTCAAACAATATTTGAACATGGTTTTCCCCTCACCCAGCTCTTACCAGATCCTCAACTTCTCCTACTCACTCATCTTCATGTTCTTTCTTTCTTCCTGTCTATCTCAATCTGTCTATCTTTCTCTTAAAAAGATGAAAATAAAAAAAAACTAACAAAAAACAATAAGAAACCAAAAGGCCAAAACTTGTTTTCTCTTAAGTTTGAAGAATGGGAGAACTTAAGGTGATACCATGTCCTACCTTCAGCTCTCCTATATACAGCTCGTTGTAAAAAGGACTAATAATACAATTGCCTTGTGACATTCCTTCAAAGCTGTATTGAGGAAAATAAGACTTATGAAATCTAAAAAAAAAAAGGAACAAAACTTCAACAATGGTAAAGTATTTTATCATTATAAGAAATAAGGTGAACCTACTTCACATTAGCCACATACAAAGTTTAATCAGAAGTTATTATTATTATTGGGGGGAGAAAACATACTTCAGACTTTCTTTGCATCAATGGAAGCATTTATTTCACAAGTTTCAGATGCATCTGTATCAGTTTGTTGGTATACTCATCACATTTATTTTCAACTAAGTGTACTGGATAGTGCAAGATATGCCTGATGTATATTACTAGACTTTTTACTTCCCTATTAAGATACATAAATTTCCATGTCATAAATGTTGTAAATAATGATGACTTTAAATTTATCTGCTTGTTATTCTAAGAAATGAGGTATACATGTTTAAGTAGGAAAATTATACTAAATTATGGTGAATGAAATGTGTTTGTATCTATGTCTGTATGTACCCAAGTGCTAACAAGCGCATAGCCTGTAAGATATAATTTTTTTCTGTTTTTTTTAAATTATTCATTTGCATAGTTTTGCATTCATAGCTCCTCAGGGAAGTCTGGGTTATAATAATCACTCTCTAACATTTTATATTTTAGAGACTCCAAGTTCTAAAAGTAAAGCTTTATCAGGGTCCAGGAAATGGTTCAGCAGGTAAGTGGAGTGTCACTAGATGGAACAACCTGAGCTTGATCCATAGAGCTCACAAGGCAGAAGAAGAGAACCCCTTTCCAAAAGATGTCCTCTGATGTCCACATGCACAGTGGCACATACCTTCTGCCACTACCATTCATATTAAATAAGTATATTTAATAAGAGTAAATGAGAAAAAGGACCAGACACTAAGGAAGATAAGACAAGTAGCCCAAATGATCCAGCTTCACAGACTTCCTCAATAGCTGTTTCCTCAAAAATCTACATCCAGAACCACTTCAAAATGGCTAGCTAACATTGTCCAGCCTCAAAGACTGTTCCATCCAGGACTTCAGTAAAGCCCTGAACTTTTCCACCCAAAGTTTAGTTTCTGACTACATACCTCTCAGGACATTTAAATAGCTGACTACAAAAAGACTGCACAACAAATGTTACTATTAACTTGCTTAGTCATTTTCCATTCTTTTTTTTTTTTTGGTTTTTCGAGACAGGGTTTCTCTGTGTATCCTTGGCTGTCCTGGACTCACTTTGTAGACCAGGCTGGCCTCGAACTCACAAAGATCCGCCTGCCTCTGCCTCCCAAGTGCTGGGATTAAAGGCGTGCGCCACCACCGCCCGGCAGTCATTTTCCATTCTTATTTGGGCCCCCAAACAGATTTCCTAAGTCCCACATCAGCAGGAAGCAACATTAAGAGAGTGATCCCCCATCCCCAGAAGGCAGGGTAGGTAATATTTTTTGTGATTTGATGGATTATAGAGGTTTATGGTTATTTAGGGAGATTGTTTGCAAGTTGTTGAATGGTCTTATTAAACAAGGTTTAGGAGGTTAGACCAGGGATTTTTCTCTTTTTCTTTTCTCTATCCTTCTTTCTCTCTTATGTAGGAGGAAAAGGCTGGAAAAGAAAAAGGGGGGAATATAGACATGATATAAGACTGATAAAGAAAAGGAGGTAGATTATTGAATCTACTCATATATTTGCATATTGATTTAAAATTAAGGCTATATTTGGCTACATTGGTATAGATTTTTATTAAGGTTAACTTTTTAAAGGTTATTAATTAAGGTTAACTTTTTAAAAGGTATTATACCTATGTAATTCTTGAAAAAATCCAATGTTAATTTTTATTTTTTTTTTGATAGCAACTATCACAAACTATTTAGGATAATTAAGAAATGCAAATTAATAGTAATTCAAACTTGTCATTTTCTTAGGTACTAGTTTAGTGTATCACAGATGCTTTCTAAGTTAATCAGATATCAAGTTGCTATAAAAGAACATAAATCAACAGCCTATCTCTGCCAAGACAGTGTGGGAAAGTCCTTCATAATTCCTGCTTTACTATTAATGTGTGTCAGAGATACTGGACCAAAAGGCTGAAGATAGATACTCCAATGTTATAAAAAGTAATTGTAGACTGCCCAGGCAGGCAGTTGTCTGTTGTTTCTGAGTTTTGGAAGTTGTGTTCTCTGTGCTTCCTGTTTACTTAGCTGTATTTAGCCCTTATTTATCCTTCTGAGGTCTCTGATGTGGTTGGAAAATAGATAGTTACAGCTTCACAATTAAGTGTTAGGTTGTTTAGGATTTAAAAGGATGTTTTAGGTCTAACATGTTTTTAAGTTGGTAATGCAAGTTGGGATGGAAACTGAATTAGGTATAGAACTTTATTAAACATATCGAGATAGGTAGATAATAGAATATTATTATTAGTTGCCAAATATATATGGACTGGACATTGGGAATGTATGTTGTACCTTATAATTTTCATAATTGTTGGCTAATTGCTCTTATTGTATTGTATTGTATTTATTTTTATAAGGAAAAGAGCATTTTATTGGACTAAAAGGGGGAGATGTTGGGGGGAAAAGATACACATTAAATTGAAAAAAAAAGGAAACAAAATAAAAAAGCTAAGCACTTTTCAAGAGCTGAGACAAATGCTCAGACTTCTATTAATGATATGCAAAATGCTGACAAAGGGCATGAAGAGTATCTCTGTAAATGGAAATTTTATTGAACTATATTTAATAATTCCTAATTAAAAAATAAACAACCATAAAAGTTTATAAATAATTAATGATCATAATAAAGTATCAAAATTGAGAAAGGATGAGGTGTATAGTGTCAGCCTAGCACACCAAAATCCAGTAAAACAGATCATAATGTTTAAACGAATACTAACTTATACAAGTGTTTCATTTAAGTGACCACAGTTGACTTTCTTGTTTATAAAATGCAGTGATTGCAACCAATATACATAAGGTGTATGTGTTTCTGTTTTAGGCCTTTTGAATATATACTGGCTAGGCAAAGCAAGTAATCATATTCATAATACCGTTAGAAACCTGAAGGAAGCAAATAGATAGCCTATTGTGTGACCAGATGCACTGCCACGCAAAATTAAAACAGCAGATGCTCTCTGTTAGAAAATAAAATTTTACACATAGAGTTGAGAGGAAATTCAAAACAAAGTATTTCACATACTGGGAAGTTTGAAAAGGAAAGATTGTGGAAAGCTGCTTAAAACCAACAAGCCAAGGATGAATACTATTCTTATAATAAAGAAGGCAGACATCAAGAATACAAGAATGTATTGGGGGTAAAAAATATCCACACTTGTGAAATATGAAATGGTAAGAATAACAGTGATTGTCAAGTTATCTTTATCCTTGAAGAATATTTCTGGGTTTTATAAACATATTTAATTCTGTGATTATAAGAAGTAAATAAAGTGTTGGAGTCATTTAAATAGAAACAATTAATTGTGAAGAAATAACAGTATAAGAATTTCAAAGATAACAGGAATGTATTGTCAGAAGTAATCCATGGATTTTCTTACAAGTAAAAATGAAAAACTCTAAAGAGATGTAGCAAAAGGAGAAGCTCTCCACACTCACATTGTACCAGATAAATCACAAGCAAAATACTAATGTCCATGTCTTCCTAAAATAAAGGACAACAACACACAGAAATAGAAGTATGTAAAAACCAGCTGAGTCAAGATAAGGTCATAGACAACTATATCACTTTTGGCTTCCAGCCAGTGATAGATCATTGTAGATATGCAAAATATTATATGTTGCAAACAACTGCATTTGATTCTGACATTGTCTCAAAATGCAAAAATGAAAACACACAAATGTAAACATGGCTGAAAGACAAATTTTGTAGCAGTCATTCACATGAACTTATAACCTACCTTTGACCATATAATTAAGATCTCAGGGGAATATAATAGGAAATCCTTTACAATTATTATACTGAGGGAATGATTACATTCCCTGAATTTGATAGAGTAGGAATATTATGGAACATTGATTTGGAAATAACAACTTGATTATGAACAAGCACAAAAGAACCTAAATCAAAACAAAACAAGATTTAGTGTGATGCTTCACTGAACAGCCATTTATATAACAATAGAAACAAATCATAACTGAAAATCCTAGTCTTAAACAAAATAAGAAAAAAAACTAAATATTTTTATTGGCAAAGTTAATATGTGAACAAAAGAGATTTGTGAAATCAACTTTTAAAAATAGACTATTATTAGAAAATTTCATATACATGAGAACAATTAAAAACTAATTTCAAATAGAATAAATCAAATACAGGACCCCAAACCATTTTGGTCTTAAAGAAAATTAGAAGACTCACTCTACAACCATGATATGATAACTAATCTTCACTGGCAGTGAGATGGAATTTTAAATAACTATGAAAACAAGCAATTTCAAGAGGATTTCTAGACTTAGTTAATTGTGGTGAGAATAAATGTGAGGGGCGGGCCATCATTACTTGGGCTGGGCTGAAGTGCTAAATTGAATAAAATTAGAAAATTGGTAATTAAATCTATGATTTCAAGCTGTACTAGAGAGCAATAGTAATACAAATTGCTTGGTATTGGCATAGAAACAGACCAGTTGATTAATGGAATGGAATCAAAGACCCAGAAATAAACCCACATACCTATGGACACTTGATTTTTTACAAAGAAGCCAAAAACATACAATGGAAAAAGGAAAATATCTTCAATAAATGGTGCTGATCTAATTGGATGTCAACAGGCAGAAGAATGCAAATAGACCCATATTTATCACCTTGCACAAAGCTTAAGTTCATGTGGATCAAATATCTTGACATAGAACAGGATACACTAAACCTAATAGAAGAGAAATTAGGGAAAACTTAGAATTCATTGGTACAGGAGACAACTTTTTGAACAGAAAACCAACCAACATCTCAGGCACTAAGATTAACAATTAATAAATGGGACCTCATGAAACTAAAAATCTTCTGTAAGGTAAGGATACTGTCATTAGAACAAAATGGCAGTCTACAGATTGGGAAAGGATCTTCATCAATCCCACATTTGGATATTAGAGGGCTAATATCCAAAATTTATAAAGAACTCAAGAAATTAAACACCAAGAAACCAAATAATCCAATCAAAAAATGAGGTACAGAGCTAAACTGTGAATTCACAACAGAGGAAACTCTAATGACCAAAAAGCACTAAAAGAAATGCTCAATGTCCTTAGTTATCAGAGTAATGCAAATCAAAGCAACTCTGGTATTCCAACTCAAATCCATCAGAATGGCTAAGATAAAAAACTCAAGTGACAGCACATGCTTGTGAGGTTGTGGTGAAAGGGGAACACTTCTCTGTTGCTGATGGGAGTAAAAACTTGTGTAACCACTATGGAAATCAATGGGTAGTATCTCACAAAATTGAGACTAGTTCTACCTCAAGACCTAGCTATACCACTGCTGGACATATACCCAAAAGATGTTCCACCAAATGACAAGGATATTGGCTCAACTATGTTCATATCAGCTTTATTCATAATATCAGGAACTGCAGCAACCCAAATGTCCCTCAACTGAAGAATGGATAAAGAAACTGCTGTACACTTACACAATGGAATACTACTCAGCTATTAAAAACATGGAAATCTTACAATTTGCAGGCAAATGGATGAAACTAGAAAAGATCATCCTGAATGAGGTAACCCTGACTCAGAAAGATGCACATGGCATGTGCTCACTTATAAGTGGATATTAACCATGTAGAACAGGATAACCATTCTACAATCCACAGGATAACCATTCTACAATCTACAGGATAACCATTCTACAATCCACAGATCCAAAGAAGTTAAATAACAAGGAGGATCCAAGGAAGGATGCTTGAATCTCACCCAGAAGGGAAATAGAATAGACATTGGAAGTGAATATAGAGAGGGAACTGGATGGGAGATGGTGTGGTTAGGGAACGGGAGTGGGAAACAGGTGTGGTGAGAGTGGGGGTGAGAGGTGAGAAGGCTTGGAGAGAGAAGGGAAACTGAAGAGGGGTACTTCTTTAAAAAGCTGGAGACCTGTGAAAGGGTATGCCCCTGAAAGGATATGAGGGTGACCCTAGCTGAGACTCCTAGCAGCAGAGGACATGAAGACAGAAGTGTCCTGACAGGACTTCCAGTGGAGGGAGGGAGGCACCAACCCACCCACAAAACCTAAGACCCATAATTTATCCTGCATATAAGATGTTTCTGTCCGAAACTGTCTCATATTCATTTTTTAAGACTCCACTTTTTCTGTGTATCCCTGGCTGTCCTGGACTCTGCTCGGCAATTACAGACAGCTGTGAACGTGGGTGCTGGGATTTGAACCCAGGTCCTTTGGAAGAACAGCCAGTGCTCCTAACGTCTGATCCATCTCTCCAGCCCCCTGAGACTCCACTTTTTCAAACTGTGCTTTTAACTTTAAAACTTTTCCATATTTCCCTTTACTTTGTATATGTGTGTTCATGTGCATGGGTATACATACACGTGCAGGTACATAAATGTGTACAACTGAGGAGACCAGAGGTCAACCTTGGGTTTGTAACTTAGGAGCACTTTGCGTTGTTTTCTTGAGAAAGAGTTAGTCATCACAAACTAGGCTAGAATGGCTTGGCAGTGATTACACGTTTCCTCCACATATTTAGATTTTTATGTGAGTGCTAGTAATTACACTCAGGCCCTTATGCTTGGGCAACAGGTCATGTTACCACTGAGCATCATACAGCCCTTAAAATAACCACTTTCAAAGAGTATGGTCAATCCAAACAAACAGGCTGATGACTGTTGCTCTCACTGTGAGGCATCTTCATAGGTATGTAAAATATTTAAAAGGCTATCAGAAAATAAACAAATTTTCTGCATTAGACTCTATTTCTAACCATGTTGACTCCAAGTTTTCAGGTTAGAGCCAACCACCAAAATTAGAACAGTAATGAAAGATACTGGCCATCATGTAGAAACCTTAATGGGAAATAAGTTTTCTGTCCGTGCTTTTTTGTTTATTTTTCCTTCTGTCTCAGGGATCAAATAAAAAATATGGCTTATTCAGAGTAAACATACTATCACTGTATTACCTCCCCACCACTATGATTGTAGTATTAACTGCTCTGCATTGGTATTAATACCTATCTTTTCCTACACAGATTTCTTCAATCACCAAGCTGACTTACAAACAATGAAAAGGGGGACTAGAAAATGACAGAATATTTATCTTTCAAAAACCATTATAAAATAAATATAATGTTTAATCATGTGTAACAAATGACATTTTCTTTGATCTAACCTTCTCTATACCTGAATTTAATCATATTTTCATTTTCCTAAGGATAGTAGAGAAATATGCTACAAAAACCCTACACCTTCGTATCTAGATACTCTAGGTCACACCTAGAGACCTTTCATAGCTCAAGGACTACACAACACAGGAAAGGCAGACTTTGGAAATAAACAGAGGTGCTAGTGTAGAGCCCTGTCAATTATTATCTATCAGAGTGACTTGGGGAAAGCAGTGTTAAGTTAGGTGTTTCCTTTCCTAGCAACAGAATGGCTTGCCAGCTCCCTGCCTGAAGGGCTTGCTTTAGGGGTGAAAGGAGAGGAAGTGTGTAAAGTTTTTAGCAGCTGCTGATCAGCAACAAAACTTCCTTCCCTCAGGCTAGATTCCTTACCAGTGTCTAGGGGCAAGAACTTTACCTCTGATTGATTTCCCCATGTTTGTTAGAAACTTTATGTTTAAAAGAATGAAGTTTTCTATGCTTCACTACAGTTCAATGATGTCATTTGATGCTCCTGTCCCATGTTCTCTTATGTTTATATGTCACTTGTTCCTTCTCTGGGAATTTTATTGATGTATTCAGTGGTTTACTAATACATTATTATTTATTATTATAGCACGTGTAGGGTGTGTGTGTGTGTGTATGTACACACACCACTACTGTGGGAACATGACAGCCAGTCTTAACTTGATGGCACTGTGTCACCGCGTGCTCTATCCCAGTCAATCAGTGACTCTTCCCTCGGAGTGCTCAGACCTGTGTAATAATTTATACAAAACTCCCCTGTGATGGAAAAAGAAATTTAACATGGTACCAGGAATCCATTCAGGGCCATTGACCTTTCCCCTGGAATGCCTGTGGGATCCTAGTGGCTTGCAGATAAGCTAAGGATAAGATAGTGGTGTCCTTGCCTTCTGCTTTTGTAGAGTCCCTTGCTGCTATGGGACTGGGAATGAAGTGGTCTTTTGATTACTATATGGACAAAGGAGAAACAACTGAGGGGAGTAAAACAATTTTCTTGCCCAGCTATGGATTCTATAGATAATTATAACGTACACCTTTGATACCCACTTTTATAAAGCCTTCCTTTAGCTCTCTTGCAAACTGTTTGGCTCTAAGGCTGCTTCCCTCCTGCTGGCAGTAAGAATAATCTATTTATCTAATCTAAATATGAATTGAGTCTTTTGTCTTTCCCAGTGGATTCCAAAGCCACAACACTGCAAATCTGTGGAGGTCAGAGAACAATTTGTGAGAGTTAGTCCCACACCTCCACTCTGGGTTTCAGGGACTGAACTCAGGTCATTAGGCCTGTGTGGTGAGCACATTCTCTCATTGACCCTTATCTTGCTTCTTCTGATGTATTTCATTCTTAACTCCTAATCAAATATATTTGGTGTTGTTAATCTCCTATTTGTTACAAGGCCTTCAATTATGAGTGTACTTATGTACTTATGTTTTGCCTGACATTTTTGTTGAGTCAGGAGATCTGAACTTTAATTTTGACTTTGACAGTTAGCTTCAACAACTCACTCCACCTCAATAGACTCTGAAATCCCTAAAGGTCTTGAGATATTTGATTTGATGCTTCACTCACCTCAGCTCAGTTTCTGAGGTTTTTTTTCCCCCTCTTTTTTTATTATAATGTTTATTTATTACTTCAAGTTACATCTCCATCACAGTGCCCTCCTTCCACCCCTCCTGGTTCCACCCTCCCACCCTCTCCTCCCTCTCCCACCCATCCCACTCCTCCAATGTGGAGTGTCCCTACATATCAGCCCCTCTCAGTTCAACAGTCATATGTGGGCTAAGAGCTTCCTCTTGCACTGGGGGTTTACATGGTAACACCCCTAGGGCAAATTGTCCCATTTATAGGTAACAAAGTCTATGTTCCTGATCTTTTTGGTGTGTTCGTTGTAAGATAGTTATCCTGTACTATATGGATAAAATCCAATTATAAGTAAATAGATGTCATGTACATCCTTTGAGTCTGGGTTAGCTCACTCAGGATGAGCTTTTCTAGTTCCATCCATATGACTGTGAATTGTATGATTTCCTTGTTTCTGATGGCTGAGTAGTATTCCACTGTGTAAATGTACCACAGCTTTTTTATCCATTCTTTGGTTGAGGACATCTGGATTGTTTCCAGTTTGTAACTATTACAAATAAGGCTGCTATGAACATAGATGAGAATATGTCCTTCTGAGTTTTAAGACTGAACTTCATCAACACAGTTGTCCATTAAGAACATCATGTTGGCTTTCCTTGTATTTCAACAGAAGAGTAAAATAAAAATGTGCTGCCCTCTTCCAGGTATGTCTCTCTCATCTCTTTCTACTGTATTCTTTCACAGTTCGCCCTCCTAGGAGAAAACTGTCAAGACTGAGCAGCCTTTCGAACAATGAGAACAAGTCCATGCTGACTTTGAGGCAAGGGACACCACCATATGATTCATGCCAAAATTAGAAGAAAGAAATCAAGTTTTGAGCCAGGCGAGGTGACCCATGCCTTTAATCTCAGCACTTGGGAGGCAGAGCTAGGTTGATCCCTGTGAGTTCAAGGCCAGTCTGATCTACAAGGAAAGTTCCAGGACAGCCAGGGCTGTTAAACAGAGAAACCCTGTATCATAAAACCAAAAAAGAAAAGAAAAAAAAAAGAAATCAAGTTTCATATCATTATGGAATGCTCATTTTTTTTCAAACATATACATGAAAGATTCACATACATAAGCTAGTTTATGCATAAGCACTTATGTAGACAATGATATGAAAGATGACAAACAATGAGCAATACAGAAAATAACACTACGAAAACGTACAGAGGAGGGGTGAGAGTAGTGAGGCTTAATTTTTACCATAGCTTGCCCTATACTGCTCATTTTATGTTTATTTTTAATTATTTAACCTTTTAAGAAAATGCTTTTGAGTCTGACATAAACTGGGCATAGTGTTATCAACAAGGGAGACAGAGAAATGAAAGTCTATGCATTGGGAAAAAATATAGAAAATGCCTTGATGTGGCCAGTGAATACATCTCTTTTTATCTCCGACTTAAGCAGGAAATTATACTTACCTCTAAAAGTAGCAGATTGCGTCTATTATTAAAAATAATTATGATAATAAACATATAGTTAGAAAAGAAAACACAGATGAGCCCAAGTCTTCTCATTACAGAAAACTCTGAAAGCTGGGCACCAGCCATCTCTAAAGTAAACAGAATAGAGCAAGGGTAGCATTTTTAGAACATCTTGTAGCGAGACAAATGTTTCCAAAGAAATCAATAGCTGAGGGCTGTATTTAAAGACAATTATTTCAGAAAGTACACACGCAAAGACTAATGATTTTCAGCAAACAGTCATAAGTGCACAAGAAATAAGAGGCATTCCCAAGAAAGGGCAGCAGGGTTCAAATCAAAAACTGGAAGAACAGCAAAAAAGAGTTCTGAGAAAATTCAAGATACCCTGAGAGTCATTAAGAACCAGATCTTAACAAAACCCCTATAATCTTTGTGATCATGACTTTATGGCTACATAAATAAAGACTTCACTTTGTACACTGTGGATCCCAGCCACTGCCAGTGTTGGGGTATCATCGCCGCTTTTCCTCTATTATTGTGTGGAGACAACAGGGATTGTCAAAAAGAATATTTCCAGAGGAAACAGAGAAAACCTTCATCCTCTCTTCAAATACCACAGAGTCAGAAAATTTAGTATCCATCTAGCTGGCTATCCCAAATCTTTGCCTATCTGAGACCTATGGGCATTTATTACTTCTAACCCCAGCTGAGGATTTTCTTAGTGTATAGTTGGCGTATTTAGTGCCCTTTTTAATCAGTTCGAAGAATACCCTGATACAATGTACCACATCTCTAAACATATGCTCCTCATTGAGGATTCATAGTCCTACAGGCCAGGAACACACCACTCTATCAAATTGGTCCTGGAAGTAATTGTCTCCATATTAGAAAGATTCCTGTCTTATTTCAGGGACATCTCTATATTGCTTTACCTTCTGATAATTTCAGCTACTTTTTGCCAACTTTTGCTTATCAGGACATTCATAGACATATTCCCTGTGATCTACTCTCTCCAACCATGCCCCAGCTTCCACCTCCCCAAAACCTATACTGACTCTAGTCAATCACTGGTCTAATCCATTGATCAAGATTAAGCCATAATAATTCAGTCACTTCCCTAAAGCTTCACTTCTGAAGTCTCATGGCTTCCTTATTTCTCTTATCACTCATGACATAGCAATATTTTTGTCTTATTCATTTATTGGCAACAATAGGTATACAATAAAACTTTATTTACATAAGTTGATAAAAGGGCTATTTAATGAATTAAAGAATAAAAGAAAGCAAGGGGCTATAGCAGTTACTTCCCTGTTGCTATAATAAAACACCGTGACCAGAAAAAAACAATTATGGAAGAAAGAGTTTATTTTAACTTACAGTTCCGAAAGAGACTCCATAATGGCGGGGAGGTATGGCAGTAGGCAACAGCAAGAAGTTAAGAAAACACACCTCAAACAAAGAAATTGAAGAAAGCAGAGATGGCTACCAGGAAGTGGAGTAAGAAAATAAGCCTTCCAAACCTTCCTCCACTGGCATACTTCCTCTCTCAAGGCTCCATCTCCTAAAGGTTTTCTAATTTTTCCAAACAGCATCACAACAAGACCTAATTGTTCAAACATTTGAGTCTTTGAAGGGCATATCTTCTTCAAGCCACCACTAGGGACAGTAGAGAGAGAGACAGAAAGGACAGAGAGAAGGTAGGAGCCAGAAAGTCCCCTAAAATGTGTGAAATAAAAACAAGTATGAATAGTCCCTACTTTTGTAACCTAATACGATGTCACAGTGTATTTAAAGGAGAATGGTGACTCCATGGCCACTACGGAGTACACTTGAGACCAGAGCTGGGGTCTCCTGTTTGTGCTAATTCCATAATAACAATCTTCAGCCTTCTCCGATTGGTGTGTTTCCTTGGCAGCTAATTTCTAAAGCTTCTGGTATAATACAGAAGCAGGTCTCTGAAGGAGAAAATTGATCTCTGTGTATTAATTGGTGAGCTACCCTCTCTGCATTTATATCTCCCACTGGCATTTTGACTAGCAATTTCTTCTGTCAATTTAACATTCAAATCTTCTGTAACTGGGGACACGTTAGACTCTGGGACTGACTGCTTGAGTCTTCAAAGCTGGGGAGGCAGTGAGTGTCTGTTCCTTTACACTGGCTCCTCCAATGGTGAACATGCATGACTGGCAGGCTGATTTCCTACGCCTCCTTGGAGATAGTGAGGCACTTAGAAATGCTTTTGGCATGTGTGTAACCAGGCTCACTGTAAGTACAGAAACATCGTTCCAAATGCAAGCCTTAGTGCTTTCTGTTCTTATCATCATTATTATCTCCATCTCTCTTCTAAAGTCCCTTCTGGCGAGGTTCCTTTATACTAAGGAAGATTAATCCCCCAAATTAGGCTTGATCAATATATTTAGTGAGGCATAAACACTATGATTAGTCTTTGATTAAAATTCCTTATCTTCATTGAATTTAAACAGTAAATATATTGAAAGGGAATCTTGGTTGTCTACCTAATCACCATATCTCTCTTCTCCTGTGCTCAAAGAACCTCATTTTTCAAATATTATGATGAATTATATACCACTATAAATTACTGCCCATACAAACTTTTGATAGATATTCTTATTTTATTCTCAAACTGTTAACTTAGTGATGATAGAACATAGGCAAAACTCTGTGACTTTAATTTTACTTTTATATGTTTTAGTAAACAGACCACTATGGAGTGATTAAAATAAACTTTACAGTCATTTTTAAGATTAGACATTACTTTTGCTATGGTATATTTTTATGTTTTATAACTATAATTAAATTTCTGATTTCACTCAAATAATGCAATATAACACAGCATAAAATCCATTTTAATCACTAAATTTGTGGATTATTTTGTGACTTTTCAGAGCTTATTACACCAAGGGACTGATAATGGAGGGTAAATGTTAATAACCTGTACTTTGTCAAGCTCCAAGCTGTATCCTGAGGGATTTTTTTTTTCCACAACCCAAAATCAGATGTTCACAGTCAAGAGTCCTTCACTGGGCTGGGGAGTTTCTCAGTAGAGAAAGTGCTTGTTGGGGGATTCAGGGAGACCTGAGTTTTAGAAAATCCTCCCCAAATCCATGTCAAACCTGGTGTGGTAGCCCCTGCCCTAAACAAGAGGGGGATATTCAACATCCAAGGCTGCCTTCAACCTTCACAAACATCCTTTAACAAGTGCACACCTAAATTTGCATTCACACACAAAAACCATGCTTCTGCATAGGTGTGTGCACATACACACAAACACAATTTAAAAAAAAAATAATTACAGAAAAAAACTCTTATCAGGGTTTCCTAGAGTGATCACGCTTACAAAGAATTTCAACGCTTACTCTCTGCACTTCGACCAGGTGATATTTCTTAGTTAACTGAGATCTATTCCTTAAAGAAATGTTCCTAACAAGATTTGAGAGCTGCACTATAGGTAACTGATGGTTTCAAGGGCAGGGAGAATAAGTTTCTCTTAAACATGAGACTCCTAGTAGGTCTACTGTGCTCCAATGGAAAACCCCATATCCAAGTAGCATCATTGTTTGTTTGCCCAAAAGTTTCCTGCAGTTCGGTTTTAATATGTCACAGAAGTATCAAATTTAGAAAACAAATCAACCACTAACTTGTAAAATTTTTTGATTTCTATTTAAAATGCTGTTTTTTAAATAATCCTTCTTTTATATCACATACATTAGTGTATAAGTAAAAACATTATGGGCAAATTATTAAATGTGTAAGATAGTATGTCAAACACTATACAAATATCATCTTGAGTTGGGGGGGCTGACATGGTGGGTGTTAATTTTTTAGATGGTTTTGTATGAGATCTTTGTAAGATGTGAAGTGATGTAATGATGGCAAACACCTGAAGAGACTCTTTTGCTGAGCCACAGGTACAGAGAATTGTAAGAAGCAACAGGCCAGGCAGGTAAGAACTCTGGCAAGGTGAAAAAAAATGGAGAGCTAACCAATGTGTCTTCCCCCAGGATTCAGGGAACACATTAGGAGAAGTGTTCTTCAACCAATTGTCCAGAAGAGTGCCCCTTGGATTTCTGTGTTTATAACTGGCCCAGGAAGGAGGAGAAGTCAGTGCTGCCTAAAGATTCCTGTGGTGTAAAAACATAGAGTTATTTTCTTCTCCTGTGCTAAAGGAAAACTTGGAGTCAGTGCTTAATGGCTCTGAGTCCCCTCCTGTGACTCCATCAGTGTGTGACCTGCCTGAAGCACCACAACTCTCTTAGGCCAGAAGCCATCACAATTTTTTTCTCAAATTCTATCAGTGATTTTACAGAAGTTAAAACACAAAATTTTCTCCCTGCCTCCACTTATCTATTCTTCAGCCTATTCTTTAAAAGCCATCACCTATGAATTGTTTCTCCAGTTTCTTCATTAGGATGCTTTTTGGCTCTACAAGAGTTACTCTTCAAATATGGCCGTGCAGATAAATCTCGTATTTGGGATAGGAGTTGAACATCTCTGGAGGGCTCTTAGGACAACGAAGAAAAAGTTACTTGATTTGATATTAATCAAAATTTTACCCAAGCAAACAAAGAAAAAAATGCCTTGAAGAGAGATGGGAGGATGGCTCAATGACTTATGCCCCTTCTGTACAAGCAAGCACAAGGAACTGAGCTTGAATCCCAAACCTCAAACAAAACTCCAGACTGAGTGGAACATACCCACTTCCCCATTACTGGTTCAGGGGGCAGAGAAAGGCAGATTTTAGTGGCTTCATGGTCAGCCAGTCTATCTGAGTAATCTCCATGTTAGTGAGACATCCTGACTCAGGTAAGTAATAGAGAATAAAGAAAAAAAAATGAAGTTGGCCGTTGGTCTCCATATGTGTGTATACACACATAGACACACACAGATACAAACATACAGACAGACAGACACACACACGGATATACATATATAGTCAGGCATATACACATATATACAAATACAATATATACACACATACATATAGACATACACATACACATATACACACAATATATATACAGACACATATATAGATAGATAGATATATACACACATATATGCACACACATACACACACATATATATATACAATATATACACATACACACATATACACAAACACATACTCCACACATGAACACATATATATGCAGCCTCCCAATTAATCATCTTCCTTCTCCTCTTCTTCAATCTACAATCATCTGTCCCAAACATAACATCTTTAAAAGAAAGATATTTGACTCCTCAGATTCAACAATGTGGAGTCCACTTCCTATGCTGATAGAAAGCTTGAGTTCAGAACTAGTCATCATGAAAGCCTTTCTGGGCCAAGGGCTCTCCTGCTAGTCCAGTGGCTTTCACTGTTTGGAGAGAAATCATTTCCCTGAAACACTTCAAGTTGAATATTTTTCTCCCTGCATGAGCTGCAGTCACCAACTGGCTCTGCGTCTGTATCCTAGCCAACATGTTTCTCAGTGGATATTCTTACTCTAGTCACCTCTGTTCCCTTAGTCAGAAGTTACTTCAAACATGCACAAGGAAGGTCATAAAGTGGGCTCAGAGAAGGAGACCTCTGTTCTGGCTGGCCAATGTCAGCAGGGGCTTCTGTGTTTCCTTATATTACATTTGTGTTTTGAGAAATAACAGCAAGAAACCTACTACAGAACTCTTTCCAGCAAGGTTTGACTTAAATTTACATATTAAAGCTAAAGTTACTTTTTTTTTTCATGTCTTTTATTGAGTTCCCTTAGGAGACTCCCTGTTAACTGGTTTCTTAATACACTGATCCTGAGACTATAAAGCAGTCATGACATCTCCCAAAAGGGCAATGTTTCAACAGGGAATCCCTGGTCAGACACCCCTGGAATGAAGAGCATAGCTACTAAGTGACTTCAGGACATCTGTTTAGTGGTAAGACATGAAAAAGTGATCATTCTCAGTGTACTTAATAAATCCCAAATGGTGACTGAAAAGATTCTCTACAGCTAACAAAGGACCTACAAAGCCTGAGGAAGCTCCCATTCGACAGCAGCTACTTCTATGGAGAAAACTCATTCCCTGGGGTTGACAGGGAGCAGATATCATTAGTGCTGGCACTATAGAAAGGAGCACAGTGGGGAGAAGTGACATACCGCAGGACTTGAGAAGTACCTGCAGGCCTAGAAATGACAGTGTGCATAAAAATTGCAGGCCTAACTGGACATCTGTGGAAGGAAAAGCATTATATAATCCAATGTTATCATAGAAGTGTATGTTTAAATATTCACTCCAATTTAAGGCATTTTCAGCTTACTTTAATACATTCTTTAAATCTCATTTGCAGTTCCAAGATTCCTTGAAATGAAGCTATATGACATAAACAACAACAACAACAAACATCAGATTAAAGAATAAAAGGAATAGATTTTAACATTGGCTCAATCTCAAATGCTGCACTATAAAATATAGGATAATCAAAGAAAATGATAAAGCTTCATTTTACCTGTTGATCAAATGGTTCAGAATGCCCCTGGACTATGAAAACAATATCCTTATAGCAGTGTAGTTCTGAGTACCCAAGGTATCCTATTATCAAAGCATAAGAGCAAGACTATAAAGTTTGGAAATAAATAAAATGAACTATTTTGATCTGCAGAAGAAAAAGTGAAAAATTGGAGCACTCAGGAGAATAGAGGTTCTTAGAAAAGTGGAGATTATAAAACTGAGTTGAAGAGGTTAGAGATTAGGAGCATGAAGGGTTAACAGAAATTGCAAGACTCAAACAACTTAGAAGAAGTTGAAGTTTTAATGTTAAAATATTGTAAACAATTGGCTATGCTGAGGAAAACAAATACAGAGGTGATTAGATTTTGGAGAAAGCAGTGAGCACTTGTGTATTTTTATTAATAATTTACATGAAGGAAATACAATTAAACTTTTTATATTTCTACCTGGTGATAAGTTGGTGTGGTTAAGAATCAACTTGGAAGCCCGGCGGTGGTGGCACACGCCTTTAATCCCAGCACTTGGGAGGCAGAGGCAGGTGGATCTCTGTGAGTTAGAGGCCAGCCTGGTCTATAAAGTGAGTCCAGGACAGCCAGGGCTGTTACACAGAGAAACCCTGTCTCGAAAAAATAAAAAATCAACTTGGAAAACAACCAGACAAATTGCATATGTCTCATTTAGAAAAGAAGTCTAATTGAATTAGGGTTTATGACCAAGAGTAATCATAAAAGTTTTCCTTAATCCAAAGGTCCTTGTGTCTGAAATTGGGGGAAATAAGCAAACAGAAGTAAAACAGCAATAGAAATGGCCCATAAGAATAACTCCACTTTATTTGATATAGGAGGGGATTTAATTACAGTACATTTGCAATAGTCTCAGAAAGCAGGCTGAACAAGCCAGTAAGTAGCACCCCTCCAAGGCCTCTGCATCAGGCCCTGCCTGTTGATATTTTCTGCTCTACTTGTATTCCTGCCCTAACGATTTATTTCTACAGACTTCCCTCAGGAATGAACTATTACCTGGAAGTGTAAGCTGAAATAAACCCTTTCTTCCCTGCTCCCCCCAAAATAAAGAAAAAGTTAGTTGAAAATTAAATACTCAGCAGTGAAAAACACAAAATACTAGAATACTCCTAGGAGAAAAAGTTAGCAGAAATAGAAATGTTTACCTTGAAAAAAGAAATGGCTATAGAGAAAAATCACTTCCTTGTAAACTTCATAATTACAACAAATGGTTCCCCTGCTGTACACAGGACCTTTGTATGGGAGGAATATGTAGACACAATAGCAAGGTAACTTGATTTGCTGTTTGTAAGCAGTCTCGAAAACAAGAAAAATAAATAAACACTAGAACTACTAAAAGAGGTTTTAAGGATCATTTCTTTCTTTTTCTTTTTACTGTTTATTTATTACTTCAATTTACATCTCCATCCCAGTTCCCTCCCTCTACATCTCCTGAGCCCACCCTCTTACCCTCCCTCCCTTTCCCTCTTTTCCCACCTATCCTATTCCTCCAGTGTGGGGTGCCCTACATATCAGCCCCCTTCAGTTCAGCAGTCATATGAGGGCTAAAAGCTACCTCTTGGACTGGGGGCCTACATGACAGTTCCAGTGGGGCAAAGTGTCCCACTAATAAGTAACAAAGTCTATGTTTCTGTTCCTTTCAGTCTGTTGGTTGTAGTATAGTTATCCTGTACTATATGGCTAAAATCCAATTATAAGGGAATAGATGTCACGTACAACTTTCTGAGTTTGGACTAGCTCACTCAGAAAGAACTTTTCTAGTTCCATCCATTTGGCAGCAAATTGCATGATTTCCTTATTTCTGATGGCTGAGTAGTATTCTACTGTGTAAATGCACCACAGCTCTTTTATCCATTCTTCAGTTGTTTCCAGTTTATAGCTATTATAAATAAAGCTGCTATGAACATAGTTGAGGAGATATCCCTGTGATTTGGTGAGGAATAATTTGGATGTATACCCAGGAGTGGTAGGCTGGGTCTTGAGGTAGAGCTATTCCAAATTTTCTAAGATATCGCCAGACTGATTTCCACAGTGGTTGTACAAGTTTGCACTCCCACCAGCAATGGAGGAGAGTTCCCCTTTCTCCACACCCTTGCCAGCATGTGCTGTCATTTGAATTTTTTATCTTAGCCATTTTGACAGGTGTGAGATGGAATCTCAGAGTCGTCCTGAGTGGCATTTCTCTGATGATTAAGGATGTTGAGCTTTTCTTCAAGTGTCTCTTTTGTGAATTCTCAGTTTAACTCTGTACTCCATTTTTGATTGGATTATTTGGTTTCTTGGTGTTTAATTTCTTGAGTTCTTTATAAATTTTGAAAATTAGCCCTCTCTCAGATGAGGGGTTGGTAAAGATCTTTTCCCAATCTGTAAGTTGCAATTTGTTCTAGTGACAGTGTCCTTTGCCTTACAGAAGTTTTCAGTTTCATGAGGTCCCATTTATTGATCATTGGTCTTAGAGCCTGAGCTGTTGGTATTCTGTTCAGGAAGTTGTTACCTGTGCTAATGAGTTCAAGGCTTTTTATCACTAAACAGACTTCGGGAAAATATGGATGGCTCCTCTATCCTGGAGTTTACATGTGAGGAAGTGTTCTTAACAGGCATCCTTACAAAGATAGCTGAATAGTGTTTGATCATGATGAAAACATTTTGTGATGTTTGTTTATTGTTCTGCACTTTGCTTTTGTGTCCTAGACCCATATATTCGTTATGCTTTACCCACTTGTAAATAGGTAAGGTGAAAAAAACTACTTAAAGGGTACTTACATGCTTGGAAAGATTTATTTGGACATAGTACTATTAGAGCACCACACTTCCAATCACACAACCCAATAAAGGTAGCATTAAGCTGAAGATTTTGTAAATTTTAGAACTAAATATAACTCATCTATTAAACTTCAGATTAGACACATCATCATGAAGAGTGAATGTCATTGTGATTTCCTTAACACTCCATGAGTATGTCATATTCCACACACTGCTAGGCCAGGAAAAGGTCAAATTTCAAAATGAGATGTATTCTTTCTATTGAAATATTGCAAAGGCACAAATTTGTAAGACTAACCATGGTAACTGTGAACTGCGCGTATCTAGGACTCTCTCTGAGATACTCATTGCTGGGGTTCTTATCTGGTTTTCCCAACTAAAGTTCTAGGTCCTGCACCTTCATATCTTTAATCTTTCTGTTCACAATCTTTCCATTTGTTCTTTTCAGCTTAACAAAGTCTTCTGGCTCTTTACAAGGCTCACAAATGTCTTCATTTCATAGACAGCTCATGGTAAGCTATGATGCTTGGGTCTTACACAGACACTGTCAATATGTTACCCATTTATTCTCATCATATCTACTGTTGCAGGCTATTTGATCACACTGTGAACTTCAGGATTGTGTTGTTTACTGGAGAAACCTGTTTCTAGTTATGGTAAGGGTCATCCCTAACCCACACCTTTAATTCAAGAGCTTTCTGCTTTAATATTATGAATATTATATTTATAATTTATAATATAAATAAAATAAATTCAACTGTAGGTCAAGAGGTGGAGCAAGCAACCAGTTCACAGGAAGTGAACATAGGAAGAAACCATAGAGAGTAAGAGGAAGTCAGGAAGATGAATAGAGTAGAGAGATGCACAGTAATTAGAAGTGGGGGAATAACCTTAAGTCTGAGGGTTTTTGAGATGGCCTGGGGAAAGACCATTCTTTCATTTGGGAAATTGGCTAAGGAAGTAGCTCAGATGGGTGCTTTCTCTGTCTCTCTAGCTAGCAGGATTTTACCCCAGCAACCAGCTGTGGAGTTTTTATTGGGAAAATTGAATGTTGATATTTTGTTAAAAACAACAATCTACTTCCTTCTTCCAAGCTTATTGGCAGCAAATTCCTGAAGCTTCCAGAGTGAACTGTATTCATACCTACATGCTTTTCTCATTCATCTTGCTAAATCCTCCTTACTGTATGCATCTTCTACCCTGTCTAATGATCTTTTAGTTGATGCCAAGTGGTTTATGAGCTTTGAGCAGGAGGCCCAGGTAAAAAGCCCTTAGTGTAGCATTTAATTGAGGGTTGAATGGTTGGGTAAGTCTCACGATTTTGTTCACCTGAGGTGACATAATTCTGAGCTGTGTTCTACAGAGCATCAAGAGTTCAATGGCAGTATCAACATCCATGAAGCCTCATAATAACCCTGAAATGATTTCCTTAACACCTTGGCCTCACTTTCTCAGGCACCTTGTTCCTACACTATGGAAAATAGAAATTCATACTTCACTTGCCACTTCCAGCTGAACTGTCATGAGATAAGGTACCTTTCTCTTCTTATATAAGCATTTTAAGTAACTTACTATGTTTCTTTAGTTTAACATTTGAGTTAAAACAATTTTTGATTCTGCATATATAGTGTATCCACAACCAATGATGAAGCTACACCCTTGGGAAAGTGATTTTTTTTTTTTTTACTCAAATAAAATATGCTCAGATTGGGAAACTTAAAGGGCTTGCTGTTCCTAGCAGCTTTAGAAGTCAGAGTTCTTGAAGAACATGTGTGAGTCTATGGTTTAGGATGAAAGGGTTTGAGCACATAAACACCTTGGTTAAACAGTGAGATCTATCCTTGCTGCTTGTTAGGGAAAGCAAGCATCTATTCTTGATTTTTTGGGATTTTTGTTTGTTTGGTTTGGTTTGGTTGTTATTGTTGTTGTTTTGGCTCTTGATCATGCTATTATCCATCTGTGTAAAATGAGGCTTCTTATTTCTCCATATGCTATGGGTTAATGTGCTCTCTTGCGTAAGTTATAACCAAATATGCAAGTTAAATGACACTGGCTTTGGAGAAACACTGGAATTTTGAAGTACTGATGAATTTCGGAACTGGTGTTAGACTACCAAACTCAAACACTTCTTGATATCCTTCCAGACATCCCAGATGGTGAGGAATTCTGAAATAACTCAAAAAGAGATAAAGTGGGCTTACCCGAATCATCATGACCGCACATCTGATGTCATGAACTGTGTCATAGATCTTCTTTGAGATGTCCACAAATTGATTATCATCAAACACAGTGAGCGAGTTCTTATTTAAGGTATCCAAGGCAACATTCACTTGTGTTACGAACTCTGGAATCACTATGAAAATAAGTAATAAAGAGATTATGTCCTTTGTTCCTGGATTTCTGTAGTTTTCACAAAATGCAGAATTGTATTTTAAATGATTATCTGCAATTGCTAGATTTTTAAAATATTTTTAATACAGAGAGTAAAACATTATGGCAGAGTTCTCTTGACTTCTGGAAAATAAAAGCAACTAAAAACAATGAGAGGTGTAGTTATGGAAATATCAAATAGTATCTTTTACTTTATCTTTTTTTTAATAATTTATTTTTTATTTCTACAAGTTACATCTCAATCACAATCCCCTCCCTACTCCCCCCTCTAGTCCCACCCTTCCACCCTCATCCCCCTCAACTCCCCATCCTCTTCCCTTTTTTTTTTTTTAGTTTAAGGTATTTCTTTTTTTTCCCCCAACAGCTCTCCCTTTCAGTCCAACAAATGGTTATTTTTTTTATAACTATAAATACAATACAAAACAACAGAAATAAATAGGCCACAATTATAAGAGTTATATGGCTTGGCATACATTCCCAATGTCTAGTCCATATATATTTGGCACCTGACTTTAACATTCTACTATCTAACCATCTCCATGAGTTTAAAGTTCTATATCTAACTCAGCTTTCATACTAACTTGCCTCACAATTTTAAAAATATCTTCTTAGATCCAAAACACCCTCTTGATTCCTAAACAACTCAAAATTTAACTATGAGACTCTAGCTATCTATTCTTCAACCACCTCAGAGACCTGAGAGGGATAAATATATCTGAGTATCTTATGGGTTTTTTTTTTTGAACAAGCTTGAGAGCATTTCTCATTTTTAAAACTATTAAGTATGAAGTTCAAGAAACTAAAAAATCGAGTTGATGTGGAAAGTAGTTGGAATAATGACCATGAACATATTGAAAGAAAGAAAACACCTGGTTGGCCACTTATCTCAGAACATAAAGTTTTGCTGCCAATCCTGACAAGCTGAATTTGATATCTAGGATTCAGAACGTAGAAGGAGACAACCACCTCCTACAGACAGTCCTTCAGCTCCCCCTGTATGATGTGGTGTACACACATGTTCACATATAAGTCAAAGTAACTAAAAACTGAAACCATTAATATTTCTGAGTTTCTAAACAGAGGAATATTTACTTATAGATACTAATTTTGCCTTCTAAGAACAATAAAAGTGTTATGAAAGTACTTTGAGTAAGATTTTCTCCATAATCACAATAATGAATGGAATTTGACAGCATCCTATGCACCTAAACTCAGAAAGAGTAGAATGCTATGCACAAGGAAGAGTCTTATGTCAATCTATAGATGAATATTGTTGTTATTTTTAAGTTAAGATATTGAAATAAGTACAAAAAACCCCTCCAACTTTAAATGTAAATTAAATGGGGCTGGAGAAATGGCTCAGCCATTAGAAACAAGTAATTTGATTCTCAGCACTAACATTGGGCAGCTCAAAACCATTTGCAACTCTACCTACAGGAGGGCCTAATCCCTCTGGACTCTTCAAGTCTTCTTGCTGGTAGTATCTTGAGGTGGCCCAAATCACACATTATGATTCTAAGAGACAGAGAATTTGAAAGAGACCTAGGTAGACCCACTCCTGATGTAATCCATTAGCAGTCAAATCCATTTATGAATATATTAATAGATGAATCTGTTTAAAAGGATGGTATTGATCTCTTGATCCATTGGACTCTGCCTTCTAATATCTCATAATATGCATATGTCTCAACAAAGTATTGGAGGGGACCAACCATAATCAAACAATAGTAAAATTCTAGCCCATTCATCTCCATTGAAAGCAAACAGGTCAATGAATAATAAACAAAGTGTTTTCTCTGACCTCTTCAAAATCTCTATCCAAATGTCAAGTGCTATATACCTTTATCATCCAATTATATCTTAAATCCAATATCAAATTGTATCCCCACTGCCTGGACATCACCATGTCCTACTTAAGCCCACTGTATGGTCCTACTCCTCTTAAATCATGCTCATCTCCTAGACTAATTAATCATATGAATGAAGTGACTTCTTAATCTAAAGAAAAAGAGGGTTTGCAACAAAGTCAGCAGTCAGTAAATTGTTTCACCAATGAGTTGTGCCATTACTGTGATTTTAAGTTTTCAATGATTTCTTGAAACTTTTGCTGTTTGTATTCTAACTTCCTACTCTGGCATGTGCTAGATACATATTTTAGTGAGTTGAGAGGCTGAAGAAATTAATGAATGAAATATACAAAAGCCAAACAAAATATGGAGACAATATTAACTACTCAGCTTCCATAACAAAAATGATTTAGGTTTTGTTCATTTTGGAGGTACATCAAAGCATACATATGCAGGCTTCTAGAAACATTCAAATATATTGAGTGAGTGAATATTTATTCATTCATTCATTCATTCATTGTACACTGTGGAGAAAAATGGAAACTCAATAAAAATGTGTCTAGTTATTCCACATCTCCTTCAGGTTCTACTTGTGAACACCAATCGCCCACCCTAGGTACTGCCATAAACAAAGAAAGCAAAACTTCTAACTACAGTAGCATCTTTTGTTTATCCTATATTCGTAGTGGAGTAGCAAGCACTGTGCTCTCAAAAGCTGTTACACCTGTTGAACAAAATTTCCCAACCCTTCTCACTGAAAACCATTTTACCAACATGCAGGCAACACTTTAAGTCTCGATTGACACTTTCAATCTGTTAGCATGTTTCTAACAGCAAAGCTGTCACCATCATCTCTCTTCTGCTTCTGGAAGTACAGATGGGAACTGCAACTTTTTCCTTGGTATGCAATGCATTTCTCTTTCATTACCTTAAACCTCATCTGTGTCTCTGCTTTACCCCGACCACAGTCATGTGGTTGCTTGGATCTAACTAGGAATTATTGTTTTTAATACTTCCAATAAAATACAAAGTGACTATATTATAAATAACTACTAAAGATGATTTTGGAATATTAAAAATGTGTCTTAAGTCCATAATCTACCTGGGTTTTAAGAAAATGTAGGTATGGCAAGATGGTACAGTGGGAAAGGATGTTTACTGCCAAGCCAGAGGATCCGTGGGGCCCACATAGTGGAAGCAGAGAATTGATGGCCACTACTTGTCCTCTGACCTTCACACACACACACACACACACACACACACACACACACACACACACATACACACACACACGTACACGTACACACACACACCATACATAAACACACATGCATTCACACACACCCAAAAATCAAATAGTGTAAGAAAAACATATTTCTCAATCATTCATCAAAAAGTATATGTTAAGAAAACTCATTCTAATCAACTGAAATGTAAAGATAACTTCCTGAAATTTGAAGTGTAGATTTACAAAAGGAAGACAGGCTTGGGACCAACATCTTGCTTGCTTCAAACAAAGGATCTTCTCTACTTCATACTCCGAATTCTAAACCTGTTCTGCATTCTGTGGGAAATCTGTTTCTCTCTTCACTGTGTTCAGAATCTATAGAATGACAGCCGACCTTCATTGTGTGAGGATCAGAAGACAACCTTAGGTTTTGATTCTCACCTTCCACCTTATTTGAGGCAGGTGTCTCTCTTGTCCATTTCTGCTCAGTGCATGGAAGGCAGCTGGCCCATGAGCTCCCAGGGATTTTCCTGTCTCTGCTTCCTTCCCCTTTCACCTCTAGAAGCACAAGGACATATAGCTATTGTGTTGTGGGTTTTAGTCTTCTCCCATCCCACACTGAGTTCTTACTTAGGACCACGGGAAGCATTTTATATACATGTCTAATGTCATGCAGAAGATCTAGAAGTTAGAAACTATAACTATGACTCCTCTGATTTAACTGATGAAGAAACTGAGAGTATACAATCAGTGAAGGGCAGGGAATTGAGACTCTGGAGCCTGCTCTCTGAACCCTATATCTTCACTGCCTCCTTTTAATAAGTACAGTCCTTGAGGCTTCTAAACTGCAATGCTCCTGGGAAAATTAATGTTAATTTTCTGACAATGAGGTTAACAGACCTATGGAGCCAAATTCTACTAAGCCTTGAGCCTTTCCCTAGTAGTAACTCAAGAATATTTTATCCCTTCTTAATCCCTGCTAAATTTATTATGTGCATTTGAAAGTAGATGAGAGTGCATAATTACTAATTAAATGGGTCAGAAAAGAATTCGGGTTCATTATAAATGATGTTTAGAAATGACATCACCAATTCGTGTTGTCAATCACTGATAAACTCAGATTAAAATATTTATAATTACATTTCTATCTGTGAAGATTACTAATGAAATTAATAAATTTCAAAGGTCAACTTCTGTCTTATATAAAATTTATATAGAGCTAAGTCACTATTGTCATTATGCTGTGCTTTGCATCTGGGGGTAGGGGGTGATTTATAACATAAAGTACAACTAATCATAGAGTGGCTTTGATAATTACTCCATATCCTTCATTTCCCTTTATTTAACACTAAAATTATAGCTAAAATTTGTTTAATATTTATGGATTCAATATGTAGTAGGGAATTGTTTGAAATCTCCAAAGATGCATAGGCTCCAGCTCCATGATGGGGGAAGATTTTGGACCTTTTCAGAGGATGTGTCATAAAGTTCTGACTAACTGTGACCACTTAGGGCAGATCACACAGTTAACAAGTTAACAGGAACAGCTTTTGTGTCCTTACAAATCCTGTGTCTACCTCTTAAGCAGCTAGACCATTTCCAAAAATTAAGAAAAGTAAGATAAATAGCTTATAGATGTAGATTTTTAAGATTTTAAATAATTTATGTGTGTGTACTTATATGAGTAAGGGTATCTAGGGAGAACATTGGATCTCCTGGTAGCAAGAGTCATAGGCAATTGTAAGTTGCCTAGTGTGGATAATAGGAACCACATCTTGGTCCTATGCAAGAGCAGTATACACTTTTAACCTTTAAGCCATCTCTCTAGCCTAAGACATGGCTTAACAAAGTTGATAATTATGCCCTTAGCTCTCACAGGTAAGTCGACAGCCTAGCTCTGCCAAGACAGGGTAGGCAAGTCCTTCATAATTCCTGCTCTACAATCAATGTCTGTCAGAGAAACGGGGCCAAACGACTGAAGATTGATGCTGTAATGTATGGAGAGAAAATGGGAACTGTCCAGGCAACCACTGGTATGTCATTTCTTAGTTTTGGAAGCTGCAAGCCCTGTACTTCCTATAAAATCAGATATATTTTTCCCTCTCAGGTCTCTCAGGCAGTTGAAGAACAGATAGCTAGAGTCTCATAATTAAATTTTGAGTTGTTTAGGAGTCAAGAGAGTGTTATAGATCTAAGAGGATGCTTTTAAAATTGTGTTGCAAGTTAGTATGAATGTTGAGTTAGATATAGAACTTTAAACTCATGGAGATAGTTAGATAGTAGAAAGTTAAAGTCAGGTACTAAATACATATGGAGTGGACATTGGGAATGTACGCTAAGCCATATAACCCTCATAACTGTGGCCTAATTACTTCTGTTGTTTTGTATTGTATCTATTATTATAAGAGAAAGAACCATTTGTTGGACTGAAAAGGGGAACTGTTGGGGGAAATAAGATATACCTTAAACTTAAAAAAAAAAGGAAGAGAATGGGGGGTTGAAGGTGGGAGGGTGGGACTGGAGGGGGGAGTAGGGAGGGGAATGCGATTGAGATGTAACTTGAAGAAATAAAAATAAATTATTTAAAAAAAAGGATTCAGCCAACAACTGGGAAAGTGGGTAGTCACTTTTCAGTAGACTAGGGTGATAGCTTTGCTAAACTTTAAGAGCAAGCTTAAGCAAGAACTACCCAGCTAACCCTCCCCTAGATTTCTGATGTCCAGACAAGGCACAAAACTGTTTTGCTGTTTTAAATGTGTGAAGTATTTTTCTTCATAATGACTGACTACAATGCTAAGGAATATGATGTTCCTTATGGGAAAAATTGTCTGTTCTTCTAACAAAGCAAGTTATATTGTATACACTCTTGCATCTTGTTTCATTCAACCTAAATATATGTGATCTGCCTCTCATTGTGCATAGTATTATATTTTCATCCTGACTGCTGTATACTGTCCCATTGTACACATTGATACTATCATTCATCCATTTAGTGCAGTTATGAACACATTTATACAAGGAGTAAGACTATAGTTCTGTCAGTGAAATACTTGCTATGCAGACATGAAAACCAGAGTTCAATCTCAGAACACAGATGCAAATATGAATTCCATGCTGCAGGCTGTGACCTCAGAGCTAGGGAAGCAGAGATTTTGGAAACTCCTAAGGTCTGTTGTCCAATCAGCCTAAGCTATTCAGGAAGCTGCAGACCCCAAAGAGAGACTTTGTCTCCCTGGCTAAACAATACTTGCAATGGTGACTACCTGCTTACAAATAACACCTGAGGGTTACCTCTGGCTTCCACACATATGTACACTTATCTCTGGCCCCTTACACACACACACACACACACACACACACACACACACACACACGCATACATTCACACACAAAAGAAAGAAAAAAGAAGAGTGAGAGAAAAAAAATAAAGAAAGGAAGAAAGAAAGTGGCAAATATATGTATATGTTTTTGAAGAACTTATCTATGAATTGACTTACTTAGCCACATTCTCTAGCTGTACTAGATACACCACCATCTTCTGTCAGTCTCTCTTTTGAACATCATTCGAATCTACAGTACTTCACTGACTTTTACTAGTGAAAATTATCAGTTACTTTGATATATTATTTGTCCTTAAATCCCCTTGAAACCTATCTCTACCTGTTGTTCAAATCCAATCGTTGACCTCCCAGTTTCCCTTGTCAAGAAAAGCAAACAGTGGAGAAAGGATAATAGTGGGGAGAATTACAGTAGAGAAAGGATAAAAGAAGGGAGGATTTCCATGTATACAGCTTTTCCAGTTTGTTAGGACGAAGAGTCAACTACTGGCAGCAGGCAGAGGAGTCTAAAAAAAAGGCTTTTTTTTCCTTCAGTAACTGAGGCATATAATATTGGGAAAAATCTAGACTAGGAACTGGAACATTTCTAATCTGTACTATTGAAGCAGACTTTGCTGCATTGCTGGGGATTCCTCGGGAGAAAATAGAGTCAATTCCAGGTCTTCAAACTCCAGTTCTTTATTCCCAGTTGTCTGTGACTGAGAGTAAAAAATCAAGCCACCTTTGCAACCTGGGAATATTAATTTTCTGGTTATAACTTAAAATTAATTTATACATAAATTCGTGTACAAAACTCTCTATGACCAACACCCTGAATCATGTCTGCAGCTGTATTCGGCAAATGTATCTTCTGGGGTTGCTAATTAGTCAGACATGTATGCATTAAAGTTTTACGCCATGTCTGGTTAATTTATGTGTGTGATTTCTTTTTATTCATGATTTTTTAAATAATAAAGTTTAAAATAATAATAATAAAATGTTGATGCCTCCAAATGTACATGTTTTCTTGTGCCCAGTCACTTTAAAGAGTTGTTTTAACATTTTCTTCAGGAAAATAGTAGATATTGGAGTTAGAATTTAAACACAGACTTAAGAACTCATTAACATAGCATTCAACTGACTAAATTCAAGATGCATATCCACAGGTCTGCTGATGATAACGGGACGAGCTAGGTCTAAAAAAGAGAAACCATGAGATATAAAATATTAAAATGTTAACCTTAGACTTTCCTTGAGCAAAGTTGGTTACTGAAGGAGAAAGGAGGAAATAACATCTTAAAATCTAAGGGAAATTTATTTTAAATATGGAATTCTGTGCTCCATCAATCAGTAAGCTGAGTGAGTGGCAGGAATATTTAAGGTATATATGGACCCCCGAATTGATTACCATGAACTCACTAATAAGATACAAGGATGTTTTGCTGACATGATAAGAGGTCATTGGGGGTAACAAGACAGTGGAGTTAAAATAATGTGATAACACTGTATGTGATGAAATATTGAAAAAATAAATGAAAAAAATAAATGTTCTGCCAGTTATGGTTTTCACTAAGGAAGCAGAGAAACATTGCTTATTTGATTTATTTATGTATTTGTTTGTTTATTCTTCTCTTGTGTATTACATCCTGACCATAGTTTCCACCTCCTTCCTCTCCTCTCAGTCCCTCCCTGCTGCCTCCCACCACCCCCACTCTTCCTCCATTGCCATTCAGAACACAGCAGGCTTACCAGGGATATCAAGCAAACATGGCATCACAAGTTACAATAAGACTACAAACATCCTTTCATACCAAGGCTGGATGAGGCAACCCAGTATGAAGAAAATGGTCCCAAAAGCAGGCAAAAGAGACAGGCTCCCACTGTTAGGAGTCCCACAAGAACACCAAGTTGCAAGACCATAACATACATGCAGAAGTATGTCAGATCCATATAGGCTATCTGATTGTCACTTCAATCTCTGTGAGAACCTATGAATCATAGTTATTGATTCTGTGGGATATGTTGTAGGGAAGCACTGCTATAGAATGAAATAAAAGGAGAAAATCCCATGAGTGTGGTTCGCAATGGGGATGCCATCTTGACTCACATTTTGTATTCTGGTAACATTATCTGTTGTTTAAGTTTGAAAAAGAAATAAGACAGCACACCTTGCTCTGCTTATTTTCATATACATTTTAAAAGGAAGATCTCACCTAGTAAAGAAAGGAGCAAAGGAGCTTTTCATCTTTAAGGGACTAATAATAAGAGGCAGAAATATGAAGATAAGCTTCCCTAAGAATAATTTTATATATTTTTAACTTTTGTAAGTATGTTGTGCAACAGATAAAACTGAAGAAATAAGCATATATATGGCCTAAAACCAAACTCAAATAGCATGAAGAAATGGCTATATATTGAATTGTTAAAGAATGAATGATTACATCGTTCACACTTTGGTATGAAGCCACTGGTCACATTGAGCTTGCAGTTAGGAAGCTAAGAGTGATGAACATTGATAGTAATGTTTTCCTTATTTTATTCAGTCCAAGATCTCAGCAAATGGATTGGTGCTGCCCATCTTGAGAGTAGATACCCAGTTAAATATTTTTGGAAAATCCTTACAGATATGCCAATAATTTGTTCTAGATGCTTCTAAATCATACCAAGTTGATAGCCAAGTCTATGCAACACAAGAATCTAATATGATCAACACTATATTGAAAATGGGCATCAGCTCTTTTTCATTGGCAGTGTTCTATGCTTTCCGGCCAACATGCACTTTCCTCAATAGAAATGTAGTGAACTAAACAAGAAGTGTTTTCATACTTTGAATTTGGAAAAACTTAAAAATATCTTCACTGTATAGTGTTTATCCTTGAAGACTATAAGATTCCACATCTGCTGATTAAACAGATTAAACCTACCAGATAAGATATATAATAAGTATATAGAATATACACAAGTGTATTTTATTCTTAAAGGAGGTTTAATTATTTTTAAATGGATTCTAATATTACTGTGACGATTATGAACTAAATCTTATTGATGGCTGTGATTATATTCTCTGAATTAATAGTTATTTCCTGTACTTCATAAGAACTTGTTTTATGTAAAGGTACAAGACTAAGAATTTTAAAGAACAAGTTTATTTTCTTGTATCTGATCTGCATTTATCGTGAATCTTTGTACAACTACAATCAATATTTAAAACTTCAGGGAATCTAAATTAATATAGTTTAAATACCCAAGTATGTTTAATTCATAGGCATTGTTCTAGAAAGTAGAGTAGAAATTGATTGTAAGATTTTGAGAAACTGATAACAGTCCTTTTTACTAATATTAGCTGAATACATTAAAAATCCCTCACATTCCATTCATAGCAACTGAAATGACTTTTTTATGACTTTTAAAGTAAGTATTTATCTCATAATTTCTCATTCTTTGTAAATCTGTATTTCCATATGCTACTTTGCACATACTTTCAAGCAGATGATGAAAGACGAATATTTATAAGTATGCTTTACAATCTGTAACTCTCTAAGGAAATCCAGTGAACTAGGACTATGAAAAGTCAGAGAGAAAAATGGGATAAAGAAAAAGAGAGCAAAGGAGCTACAGTTCTCTTCTGTGAAACAAATTGATCATTTGTTCTCTTTTATCATACATATTATCTCTGTTCATATTGTGTACTGTGTTCAGCTTCTCAGGTTACATTTTCTCATAAGCAGAAAGATACTTAGGGCAACTGGTGGATAGGAATGTGGGGAGGTGAGCAGATAGGTAGATGCAAGGAAGACCAGGAAAGACAATGGGAAGAAAGAAAATCAGTTAAATAGGTGCATATTCATGATGATTTTTTAATCATGATATGGAGATTTGAGTTTTATATTTTTTTCTGATTCCAAAAATGAATTAAAGCAATGTTTAAAACTAGAGCCCCAAATTATTTTGAAACAAGGCTAATAGATTAGGAGTCAGTCATGAATCAAAATTGGGGACAAAAGAAAAATTTTATGAAGTCCTAGTGTCAGTGCATAACAATTAAGAAGACTGATATATTGCATTGTTGGCAAACAATGAAGTAACAAATTGCTTGGGAGGCATTCTCCATTGAAAAGAAGCTGTTTGCCTAGAGATATTCATCAAGAGAAACTAAATGGTTTGGAGAGATGGATCATGGAAAACAGCACATGCTGCTCTTACAAAGGACTCGAATTTGGTTTCCAGCACTCAACTGAGGTGGGTCACAACTGCCTGTAACTCCAACTTCAGAGGATCTAACACCTTCTGTGGGCCTCCATTGATACTCATGTGTACATACACTCATGCAGACATACAAACACATATACATGATTTAAATAAAAATTAAACCTTTAAAACATATAAAGAGAAATATGAATAGCCTTTTCTTAAACATATTATTGAGAAAAGTTGATTTGAATTTATTATGAATATTAATATTTGCTGTATGTAGAAGGCATCGTTTTATTCAATGAATGCCACAGCAGATATACCTTGGAAGAAGACAGGATTTGTGGGAAAGAAAATGTAGTAGTAGTAATTAGTGGGTATAAATATAATCACAATACAATTAAATAAGTGAGAAACTGATTAAAGAGCAAATAGGAAAAGGAGCATAATTTACAGTCCTCTAAATTAGAGTTGCATCTAGCTTACCATAGTCTATTTTCAATCTATCATAGACCACCTCACATAGAGTGTAAAAGTCCACAAGTATATATTATAGCTTTTCTGCTTTAACTAGTTACTCTTCTGTTATATATTTTATTAGTGTATTACATATTCTAAGATGCTACTATTTTTATTCTAACAATATTGTTGACTAAATCACATTGAAAGAAAAAAAACAATAGACTTTACAGGTACAATTAAAAAATATAATAAAACAACATTCATAAGATTATATATTAATCATATTTCTGTTACTGTGACAATATACCTGAGATAATCAATTTAAAATCAGAATAGGTATGTTTCACAGTTTGGGAGATTTTGCTCATAATTGCTTGACTTTTGCCTCTGGGTCTGTGACAAGGCATAAGTAGTATATATAGTAAATTGTTTTCCTCATGGCAGTCGGGAAGTAAATGCAAGGACAGGAAGTAGACAAGATCTCAAGGAAACCTTCAAATGCATATCTTCCATAAATTATGTCCTCTCACTAAGCTTCATTCATAAAGATTTACATCACTTTCCAATTGAGCTAACAAGGACCAAGGTTTTAATATGTGAGCTTTTGTAGGATATACTATATTTAAAAAAACAACATTATTTGTAATATCTTTCATGTATGTGTGTTTTGTCCACATGTATGTCTACACACCACATGTGTGCCTACAGAGGCCTGAAGAGGGTGGATCCCGGGGCTAGAGTGATGGATATTTACAGGCCACCATGAGGATGTTGGTAACGGAACAAGAATTCTTGAGAAGAGCACTCAGTGGTCTTAACTACTCAAGCCATCTCTCTAACCTCCACAAAATTCTTCTGTTTAAGCAGTAACAGCAATAACAGAGTTATTTAATGCCTTCACAGAGTTAAAATCCTAGAAGTATGAGAGCTTTGTTTATGTTCATTCTATGATGTAATAATTGAACTTAGGGTGTTCTCTTATTTAATAGTTAATGTATAATTATCTCAGTAGCATGACTTTTGATAAAAATAAAACACTAATTATTTGAAATCAGTTGTCATTGGTGAGTTATGTCTTAAGGAATGACTATATGGGGCCATAAAACATTAGAATTTCCATTTATATTAGATACTAAGTGTTGAGAGGGTAAAATCATATTTTTCTGTGAGAAATAGTATGTTTGTTTTGTTTCAGTTTGTGTGTGTGTGTGTGTGTGTGTGTGCGTGTGTATTTGTTTGTTTGGTGTTGCTTTTTCAAACTCTTATTAGCCCAGGATAATCTGAAACTTGATGTGAAGTTCAGATACCTGCTTCCACCTCCTAAGTACTGAGATTACAAGTGTGCATGTTGAGAACTTCATAATTTGTAATTAAATAATTACTACTAGCCATTTTATACTCAAATCTTATTCTAAGATCTGGGCCTTTTTGCTCCCCTTCCTGCTGATGGGCATCTAGTGCTGGGTTTCCTTTAGTTACTAGATCGGCATGAGAGAGTGTTTTTCCCTCGAAGTAAGCCAGAATACAGAAAAAAAATCATACCTCAAGTGTTGCTCAAAAGACAACTACGTCAGAACACAGATGTTCTTCACTCCACTTTATTCCTCCACATGGCGAGTCTTTCTTTCTTATGAGTAATGAATGCAGTTAGTTACTGTTTGGGGACTCTCCAGGGTTTGCATGTATTCCATCCAATGTTCACCAGTCAAAGATGCAATTTCCAAATGTATGTGGTGCTGGTTCATAGGGTGAGGACTTTCAAAGGTAATTCAGAGTGGATGGACTTGAAAGCATATCTCCTATAGTAATGTTTGTGGATATGAAGAAGAGGAAGAGGGGCCTGTGCTAGCCCACAGTATTTCCCATTGTGATGATTTCTGGCATTGTTAAGCAACAATGAGAAGGCCTTCACTAGATGCCAATGAAATGCTTGTTAGCCTCCACACCCATGATAGAAATACATTGCAAATTTTTATGATTTCCCCAATTTATATATTTTTGCTATGCTACCAGGCTAATGCAGAATGTTTTACAGCTCTATCCCATGTTACATTCTGTATCAGACTTCCCTAGTGCCCCCTGTTCTCACCATACTATACTAAAAAAAAAGAAAAGAAACCCACTATTTTGCTAGGTATTCATCACTCAATTTGATATCTGAAGAAAGGAATATTTATATACGCTTTATGAGTATTTAATTTGTACTCATAAAAAGTTTCATAAGTCGTACAATTTTATGCCTGGTAATTAAAACTGCATTTTCCCTTTTGAAATGCTGCATCTACAACTGCACCAGGATTCAAAGTTGGAGGGATTTTTGTGGATTTGGCTGCCTCATCTGTGCTTCAGTCACTCCACATGAAAACATTCTACTCTCAAGCCTCTTCTGTTCCTACCCACTAAAGTTCGGCTGCAGCCAGTGGCTGCACCTCTACAGTGCACACACTGTACATTCAGTGCATGGCTGATGCCCGGAGCTCTGAAGCTAAGAGGATTTATTAGGATAAATCCCCAAATACTCAAAGCTACTACCAAATCCCCTGTATCAGCAAAAGTACGCAGAAAACCCTGCCATTGGAGGCACACTGAGCCTTTCACAGAACGTTTCATTATTTCTACCCCTGAAAATTTACAAGTCATCATAAGGCTGCTCAGGAAAAGAAGAGAGAAAGTGTCTAAAAACATGTTTGCTTTTCTTAACTTTAATGCTCTTAGATCTATCTGATCCTTCCTCTTCCATCTGTTTATTATGTTAAGAAGCCCTTTGTCCTCAAGCCACCAAGAGATGCCCATATCCCTAGACATGAACTATGACTTCCTATCTCCAGCCGTCACTTTCTGCCTATCTGTGCATTAATTTTTTCTACTACCGAAGAAAAATCATTTAAATACATATTCATTGATTAATATGTATAATTATCTCTATCGTAAAGATATAAAATCAAAGGTTTGTTTCATTAAACAGAAATGATTGCAGCTCTATAGCTACTAAAACTTACATCACAAATACTCAAGGATAAAATCTCTTTGAAGACGAAACAAACACATGGCTCACTACTGGATGGCCACAGGTTTAATCGTGTATTATGATGTAATAAAAGGAATTCATTAATTACTTATCAGCCTTAATTTCTCATCAGTTCTATAATCCAGATCAAAATAATGGATCAACCACTTCATTTAAGCAAAGGATAGTGAAAGATATTAAACTTCAGAGGTTAAAAATGACAAAAATCAGAGTTTAGGCTACAAATCCTCTTCATGTTGTGAAATGTCAGAAAAGCTAAACATCAGAGATATTCCACCAGTTAGTGATTTTAATGGCCCATTCTTAATTTGTCAGATAATTAATAGTGCTTAACAGAAGGATTCTGATGTGACCATTAATGGGACATCGATGCACACCATCTAGGATCTGTTTCAGTGCCACCCATTATTTTTGTTTCTTCTGGGGGAAAAAAAATCAACAATCCTGATAAAAATGACCATTCCTAACAGACATTTGTGTGCATATGAGATTTTCTAGGAAATTTACTTGACCCAATTAACCATGATGTTAAGGGCTTGATTATTTTGAACCAAATTCTTGGGTGTACTCATGTATAATCCAATAATAATCATCATTTTATCCTTCTGAATTCCTTATCATTAAGGAACATTTAAATTTAGCATGTTCAAGCTTGCAGCACGCTCGAACTACAATCTTATCATCTCGTCATAATTAATTCGTCTGAAAAATGTTTTCAGTGTGGTTTTCCACTGAGTTCCCATGAGGGTGTATCAGGAGGTCTGTAAATGGGGGAGAGGGAAGCCTGGAAGGAGCCAGCATGCCTTCCCACACTCAAGCTCCTTCATAGAAAGTAACTCTTTTATCATCAGTTTTATGTACTTATGTTTCATTTCATTAGAATAAAATGCTGTCACACACACACACACACATTTGAAGATAATTTGGGAATCAGTATTTAACATAATGGTCATAGAAGTGTTCTGTGAAATAGATTGTTAAATTGAAGCAGCAAGTTGTTAGGCTAGTCCTGTACTAGGCAGTTCATGAAAAGTTGAGTAAGGATGTTGACAACAACAATAAGGAAGAGGAGGCAGTAACTTCTTTTTTTTCTTTATTTCTTCAAGTTACATCTCAAACGCAGTCCCCTCCCTATTCCCCCCCTCCAGTCCCACCCTCCCACCCTCAACCCCCCATCCTCTTCCCTTTTTTTAAGTTTAAGGTATATCTTATTTCCTCCTACAGTTTCCTCTTTCAGTCCAACAAATGGCTCTTTCTCTTATGATAATAGATACAATACAAAACAACAGAGGTAATTAGGCCACAGTTATGAGGGTTATATGGCTTAGCATACTTTCTCAATGTCCAGTCCATATGTATTTGGCACCTGACTTTAACATTCTACTATCTAACCATCTCCATGAGTTTAAAGTTCTATATCTAACTCAACATTCATACTAACTTGCAACACAATTTTAAAAGCATCCTCTTAGATCTATAACACTCTCTTGACTCCTAAACAACTCAAAATTTAATTATGAGGCTCTAGCTATCTGTTCTTCAACCTCCTCAGAGACCTGAGAGGGATAAATATATCTGATTTTATACAAAGTACAGGGCCTGCAGCTTCCAAAACTAAGAAATGACATACCAGTGGCTGTCTGGGCAGTTCCCATTTTCTCTCCTTACATTACAGCATCGATCTTCAGTCGTTTGGCCCTGTTTCTCTGACAGACATTTATTGTAGAGCAGGGGTTATGAAGGACTTGCCTACCCTGTCTTGGCAGAGCTAGGCTGTCGACTTACCTGCTTCCAGGTTTTGTTCTTTTTGGACAGCATTCTGTCTACAGTTGGAGCAAGGGGCTTTTCCTACCAAGAGATAGGCTTGCGACTAATTCCTATAATATCCATCCAGATTTTGGATAAAGAAAAACTAATAATTATTTCTGGGAAATGACGGAGGCATAGAACAATGTAAAGGAGGCTCAGAATACAGTTAGATATGTAACTTAAGATTTTTTATATTAAAATATATATATAAATATAAAATATATTTTATATTTGCGACTAATTCAATCATCTCCCACTGGAGATTCTTCGATGCTCATCTTCTACTTGGAGTAGAATAGGAGGTGCTGTCAGGAGTTGATATGTCTCGATATAAAAAAAATCTAAAGTTACATATAAGAACAACTATTATCAAGCATTTGAGAATTAGCTTAACTACATAGTCACTGCCTTACTAGTCCCTCTGTAGACAACAATGGCAATGGGATCTGTATTAAAGACTGAGTTTCAGAAATCCTATCTACATTTAGATTGAGCTAACTGCACTTACTGACAAGATGAAGAATACAGCATTAGAATTAAAAATCTGTGATTATAGATAGGTACAGTTGTTGATTACAGGTATGGAGGGCTCCTACAGAGAGAATCATGCCATCTGAGACCATTTGCAACAAAGAATCTCACTTTCAAACAAACAAAAAACTTCAAGGCTTCCTCCCAGCATGAGAAATCAAATCCAGATGTCTCTGACCCAAAGGCTACAAGGATACAAATGTCAGGCTCTCTACAGAGTGACTGCTGCTGTCAACTACAAATGGGCTCTCTGCTGACCAGGACAGCAGGTCACATATCTCAGTTATTGCTCATAAAATAACCTGTCAGCACATCATCTGGACACAGTGGACAAGATAATTGTCCCAAGTTCTGTCGGGCAAAAAGTCCCAGGTGTCTGAAGAAGTAATAATATGGGACGTGAAACAATCTTATTAGAATTATCTCTCAGTGCCCCTACTTAAGTAGAAACCACTTTGGAGGTGGTGGTGACATTTCGTGACATTGACTGTTTCTTTCAGATCTTTCTTTCTGCAGGAGGTTGTACATACAACTTTTGTCATTAGTCATTAAATCAGGTTGAATGATACCCATGATAACAGCCAGTACAAATGCTGATCTTGGTAGCATGTGTTTTTCATTCAAGCACTGGGGAGGTATGTCAAGGTGGATTCCTGGGGCTCTATTGTCAGCCAGTTTAGCCAACTTGGTGTATCTCAAAATTAACAAAAACTATAGGTAGGCAGCATGTGAAGAGTGACACCCAAAGTTGTCCTCTTGCCTCCATATGTAAACTAACAAACCTGCACCTACACATGCACAGACATGCAAAACACACACACACACACACACACACACACACACACACACACACACACAC
>CAJQZJ010032569.1:3611769-3624352 GCA_907164525.1 Lophiomys imhausi | reverse complement strand
CACACACACACACACACACACACACACACACACACACACACACACACCACAGCAACACATACAGCCAACATACAGATTGCCCATTTCATTTTCTGTTTTGAACTTCAATCAAAATTGAATCAATACATAGCACTGTGGACATAACTTCCAAGTCAATGAAGGTTTGTTCAGTTACCTAGCAATGAAATTAGCTTATTATCTAAGAAGACTTTTAAGGATGTAAAGGAAGATGTAAGTAGATAAAATAGTTCTCTCAGGGCATTTCATAACTCTTATGGGATAAAGGTAAAACTGTATGACTCCTATTTTACTTTCTCAGATGTTGTTCAAATTGATTGCTACCACAAAGAAATTTCAGTTTGGGGATTATCTTGGAATTAAAATGTCATGAGGTCTTGTAACCAAAGGATGGATTTACATTTCTTCTTCTGCAGCTCCAGCATATTAATACACAAATGTATGGCATACTTTTTGTTTAACCTAAGGTGTTTAGATAGTTAAAGTAAGAATCCTAAAAGCTTATCTTGTTCACCGGCCTGCTTTTGAAAGTAGAAAGAGTCATGTGAGGCTTTAATCTGGGGGAAGATTATATGTGTAGACTTCAAGATCCTACCATTCAAGAAACATTGTGGCATTTTAGAAAATGTTGGCTAAGTATTGCTTTTCAACCTAGCTTTAAAATAAAAATTATAAGACAATGTATTTGATTGATAATAAATTAAAAAGTGGAAATATTCAGGGAGTGATAGCATAAAAACTTGATACATCAAATTGAAATCTGAGAGTTGGGCACTTTATTCTTGCTTTGATGAAAAATATTCAGGGAAAATACTAACTAGTGAGTCTTGGGAAATGGCTCAGTAGGTGAATAGCTTGTTGCAAAAACATGACTGGAGTTTGGGTGCCAGTACAAAGTAAAAGACAGATAAACACAGTACCCTGCCCTTAATATTAGTATTCAGTAAATGGTAAGCCAAGACAGGAATCTTTAAAGAAGGATGCCTTACCTTGGCCAATGAACCACGGTTCAGGTGAGACACCCTGCCTCATTGTGTCAGTGGAGAGCAATCCAAGAAAGCATTCTTTGCCAACTTCTGGCCTCTTCATGTATGCACACACAATTGCATATATACCCTCAGATATGTCTGAACACACACACACACACACACACACACACACACACACACACACACATGAAGACATGGATGGAATATATATATATATAATGGAATATATATTATATACAAGATATATATAGCTAAAAATGTGCTGGGTAAATTTTTATCCATTTTCTTTTGAAAATTGACACTATATTTTCTTTGTTGCAAACAGAACTCAGTTAATACTACAGATTTCAGTGAACTGAAATATTCATAAAATGAAATTCTTGAGTAGATAGTCTTTGATTTTCTGTATAAGTTTATAACCCCATAATACAGTCATAAATGATGGGAGGTGGAGATAATTTAATCCTACACAATTAGTAAGTAGGAAAGTAGAATCATTCCTATAATATCCATCCAGATTTTGGATAAAGAAAAAATAATAATTTCTGGGAAATGATGGAGGCATAGAACAATGTAAAGGAGGCTCAGAATACAGTTATATATGTAACTTAAGATTTTTTATATTAAAATATAGACTTTACATTCATCACAAAATTATGTTATCTCTTGTCTCCTTCACTCAGGAAATCATTCTGCTCTTTTATCTTAATGTCCTCCAACCCACATTTCTAGAGACTCCAGTATCTTCAGCCTTCAAATTAGGACACTTTCAGCAGCCTGAAAAGTGTACTGAGATGAAAATGACTTTAGAAAGAGATGTTTCTTATTGTCTGATGTAATATTCAGGCAATCACTGTGGATCCTGCAGCTCAACAACATCAACAGAGATCCAGGCTCCTCTTCTGTGTGCACTTGGTTGTCTTGACAGTGTTGACTTTTGTCCTTAGGCTTATCACTGCATGGCTGCAAAGCAGTCACTGCAGCCAAGCTTCAACTCTGCACAGAGCCAAAGGCAAAAGGGAGGGAGGAAGTGAGTATAACAGTCGGCATCCTCTTGTTTATTCAGGAAGAAAAATCCCCAATATCTTATCTTTATTCTCTATTATCCAGCTAAGGGTATCATGGCTATAACTAGCAACAAGGGAAAGAGATATCTAACACTTTGTAAATAATGTAATCAGATTAAGCATTTAGGTGGGTTAGGAACCCAGAATAATGAAGTCCCTTTTAACTCTAAATGCTCATCATGTATTTAAAGTATTTTTAATGGAGCACATATCAATAAGTAAGCCAGTTCACAGTAGGAGTAGAACTCCAAGAACAAGATGAAATCTGACAGTAGAATATCAGCCAACAATGAGGCATCTATGGGAGCAATCTTACATGTCATGTCAAAGCAGGATTTTTGACTTGCTACAATGATATTGTTGTTTGAAAGATGTGATTTGACAGGAGAAGGGACATTAAGGTTCTACAATTTCATAAATAGTGAAATGATTCAAGGAAATGGGGTTTCCCTTTACTGTCACAGATTTATCTGTATAAATTGAAAGACTTGAAATTGAGATTTAGGTAACTATGGAGAGCTATCAGGGCAATGAAGACAAGGCTAAGGACTGAATGAAACTACTTCTGACTCTGAGATAAATATATGATGGGTGCAACTTCTCATAAAAAGAAAATTTGAGGCATACTTTATTTCATAGTCAAACTGATACTGTGTGCAATAATTCCATTATAAGACAGACATTTCCTTGTGAAATTCCAAACAAATGGGGAGCATTGAGGGATGAAATTCAGATAGTATTATAGACTAATGTTGTTTGGTTTCATTACTGTTTTGCTAAGTTAATTAGTGTTAAAGTACCACTTTTTAATATCAACTTCTAGATTAGAAAGCTGTATCAAACACACTAGACCAACCAGGGACAGAAAACTTGAGCTATGACAACTACTAAAGGCATTGCTTTAAAATTTGATGCATTTCTCTTTAAAATGTGTCACAAACCAACATAACTTGCTGTCTTGCAATGCTCCCTCAGTTCCTGCTGATAGACTTTAGAAAGCAAGAAAATAAATAAGAGTTTGCAAGGAATACTTGGAGTCCAAGATTTGTTTTGTTTTTGTTGTTTTGTTTTATTTTTTGGGGGGGGGGTATTTTCTGAGACAGGGTTTCTCTGTCTTTCCCTGACTGTCCTAGACTTGCTTTATAGAACACGCTAGCCTTGAACTCACAGAGTACTGCCTGCGCCTGCCTCCTGAGCACTGGGATTAAAGGTGTGTGCCACCACACCTGGATCAAGATTTGTGCCAAAAAGACACGTTGGTTCTCACCTAACATTTTGGGGCCACTGATGTTGTAAGCACCCAGCCCTAGTTTCTGGCACAGAGTGAATGTGAGAAGAGATAAATATGACAGAATTGTACACACTGAATTTCAGATGTTAGGCAGTGAATCAGGTCTGACAGCACACAGTGAATTTCTCTTTAGTCAGTTTCAGTAAATTTTAATAAACTTTCCATTAATTAACTCTGCTAGCGGCGTCTTCCTCTCTGTTTCATTAATTCTTGTGCAAGTGCAGCTACCACACAAGTCCCTAATAGAGCAATGGCATAGGAAAGGGCACTGCCCAAAATGTGTTCTGATATTGGACTCTGAAAAACAGAGTCTATAAAGAATAAGGTTGGAGGGAAGACACCTGCAGCTAAGTCTTTAAACAATTTTTAATTGAAGATAAGTGGCGTCTTACTTATGGCTACTATTGCTGTGATGAAACAGCATGACCAAAGGCAACTTTGGGAAGAAAGGGTTTATTTGGCTTTATGTCTCATCATGGAAGGAAGTCGGAAGAGGAATTCAACCAGGGCCAGACCCTGGAGGTAGAGGCTGATGCAGAGACTATGGAGAAGTGCTACTTACTGGCTTGTTCTCCATGGCCTGCTCAGCCTGCTTTGTTGTAGAATTCAGAACCACAGGCCCTGGGATGCCATTGCCCACAATGGGTGGAGCCTTCCCCCTTCAATCGTTAGTTAGGACTATGTCCTACAGGCTTGACTATAGCCCAATCTTATGGAGGCATTATCTCATCTGAGATTCCCTCTTCTTAGATGGCTATAGCCTGTCTAACTGGAAGCCAACAGTGAAAAGTCATTACAATTGATGACTTAACAATATACCCAGTATATTCAATGTACACTTATATGTACATTTTGTATATACATCTGTATCCGAAAGTAATATACAACTGAGGATTTGATACAACATTTTCAGTGACTATTTTAACATTTGACCTTTGTAGTTTCTATAAACCTTTGCCTCTAGTTCTGAATTTCTTTTCAGGACAGTGTCTTTCCCTTCTGTGGATATGTTGCAAGGAGATAATAAATGTTCTTTGTTCTTCCAGCTAAAGATACCATGCCTTTTGTCCTTTCAATAATAGTTGCGGACAGAGATTTCTAAGTGCTATAGACTTGGACTTGTTTCAAAGGACTTTGAATATTGATCTACTGAAGCAAGAAGATGAAGAACACAGGAGCCTCCCATTTTCTACATGACTGTGGATTACTTTTTAAGAGCATCATGCATGATGCAGCAAATATAAAAATATTGATTACGCCTTTCTTTAAAACACATTGCATCAAGGGAATAAACAAAATCAACAAACTTATAGGTGTATTAAATAAAAGAGAAGATTCAAATCAATATATTAAGTGATGGAAAAAGGACCATTACAACTGATACCTAGGAAGTACAAATGATCAGTAAAGGTTTTGTTGGCTTTCTACACCAACTTGAGTGGCAGGGGTGGTTTTCCCTGTCTTGGGCAGAGACTTCTTGTAATTCCCACCCCCAGTGACCTCTGGCAACCTAGACTACTCTGTTGTCCAGGTCTGACCCTTTGTAGCACTTAAAGAGCCAGGCTCCTTCAGCCCAAGACTTCCCTAATAGCTATAATGGCTGTTCCCAGTTGCCTAGTCAGGAAAATGCCCAGCCTCACTTTACAGAAAGAAAATCCCAACAGTCCTTGAGCTTGCCTCAAGACAGGGCTACATAACCTCTCCAACCCCAGGCCACCCTGGAAAGTCCCCGTCTCCCCACTAAACCCTACATAAATCCTAAATCATGCCAAGTTTGCTGCTGCTTCTTGCATCCTCCTGGGCTTTGTTCCCCTCCCAACAAATCTCTTTTGTGAGGTTTGTTATAAGGTGTGACTTTGTGGTACTCCTTGGCTCCCCAGTTGCAGGATACTTTTCTATCCTGTAGCACTCATGGGTTATTGTGAGTATTGTCCCACAAACCTAATAACCTAGAAGAAGTAGACAAATTTCTAGACATGTACACCTTAGCAAGAGTGAATAATCTAGAAATAGGAAACCTCAAAATATATAATGAGATTGAACCAATAATAAAAGTCTCTTAAAAAGAGAAACTGGTGACTAGATGGCTGCTAATGTCAACAAATATCTAAGTAATACGCCATATACATTATTCTTAAATTACTCAAAATTACTGATTTAGGAGAAATACTTATCAAGTTATTTTTAAAATAACACCAAAACATTACTACACCCCCAAATAAGTCCCCATAGCCCCCCACCACAAAAATATGAGTCAATAAACTTGGAGGACATAGAGGGAAATACATAATGCAAGCAAATTAAAAACCCAAAGCACATTATATTATTTACCACATGCAGGGAGGACATATCCTTGAGATACTAGGATGGTTTAACATATGTAAACTGATAAACATGTTCTGAACTGAACATGAACATGACTTAAGGTCAAGGGTGCATAAGCATTTCAGTCAATGAAGGAAAGGAGCATGTTAAAACAAGGATAAAAGAAAAAACAAATAAGAATCAATAAATTTCAATAAAATCTAGCAATCCAAAAAATATTATGCTCTTTCTAAAAGCAGACACTTGTACTAAGAGACCTGCATTTGCAGCCAACTGACTCTTATCAAAGGTACTAGGAAGATAAATTGGCAGAAAGAAAGTCATTTGAATAAGTATTGTTGAGAACTTTGGAAACCTACATGTAGAGGAATAAAACTAGATGTCTATATTACATAAGCTACAAAAAAAACCAAACTCTGAATGAATTAGCAAATTAATAAAAGGCTTTAAATTAGGATATTACTTGTCAAAAAAGACAGACAAAACTCAGAATACCAAAACATGCAAGACGTTTTAGTCAAGGTCCTGAAGTTAGATGAAGAAAATCAAAAGCAGATCGATATAATTTATCTAACTAAAAAACCTCCACATTGCAGAGGAAGCTCTCTCACTAGTGAAAAGGAGAAAACTTTTGCAAATTATGTCTGACAGGGAGTTAAATCCACCTCTTTCAGAAAAATATGAAACTTATTAGAAATGTTTTAAAAAGACAAAACACCTTTGGTGATTTGCATAAAAATGGCCCCAAAGCTCCATAGGGAGTGGCATTATTAGGAGCTGTGGCCTTGTTCAAGTAGCTGTGGTCTTGTTGGAAGAAGTGTGTCACTGTGGAGGTGGTCTTCAAGGTTTCAGATGCTCAAGCCAGGCTCAGGGGCTCACAGTCTCCTCTCCTGCCAGCAGATCAAGATGTAGAACTCTTCAGTTCCTTCTTCAGCACCATGTCTGCCTGCATGTTGCCATGCTTCCCATCATGACAATAATTCACTAAACCTCTGAAGCTGTAAGTCAGCCCCCATGAAATGTTTTTCTTTATAAGAGTTACTTTGGTCATGGTGTCTCTTCACAGCAAGAAAAGCCCAAACTAAGACAACACCTCAACCTTAGAATCAGCAACAGACCTTAAATAAACATTTCTCAAAAAAGTTGGATAAATATCCAAGAACTACATAAAAGTGTTCAACATAAACAATTACTAGGCAAATAAAAAGTAAAACATGAGAGGTACATATTAACTCAGAGCTACATAGCTTGTAAACAATGTGTGAGGTTCATTGTATAGATGTGGCACTTGTGCACCATTTCACATGATTTAGCCAGTGAGAAAGGGATGAAATCTATCATTTATAAGGACATTGATGGAACTGTAGATCATTATAGTAAGTCAAATCAGACACTGTGTTAAGAAAGACTTGATTTTGATCAGATGTAGAAGAGACCAGAGCTGTTGTGTGGGGTACCAGTGTGGAGTGTAGCAAGATGATTACAAATAGATCCATGTTTCAGACAGATGAGAGCATTAGTGTTTGAAGTACTGACATATAGCTACAGATAATCACAATGTACTGTGGATTTCAAAAGAGTGCAAAAGGGATGTTCAATGTTTCTACCAGGAAGATATGATACAAGTTTGAAGACATATATGATTAACATGATGCAAAATCCTATAATGCATGCATGCATTATAACATGCAATGTATCCCATGCATATGTGAATACTGTTTTGTTTTGACTATCTGTAAAACAAACTAACTTTAAAATTAAAAGAAAAAGATTGCATCATGAGGCTCTTTCAACAGGGTGATGTTGTTCTATCAGTCTTCGAGAGTTAGAAATTATAAAGAAAAAAACAACAGTAAAGAGCTACAATAGTGTAGGACCTGGTCTAAAATTCAATGTGAACCATGTCATGATTAAATAGAGGGTAAACATATATACCCTGAGTGCTGTTTGATAGATACTATGTGTATGTCACTGCATAAAATTTGTAGTTTCAAAGCATCAAATATAAAACAGACAAAAAAATAGTGAAATAATATTGTCTTATTATTAGGAAAGTCACCAAGGAAGGATGTTAACACAAAGACATTTTCAAAGAATTTCCTCTATGTCACAGAAAAACAAGAAGAAGAAACAAAAGGATGAAGAGTAAGAAAAGAAGATAGATATATATTTACTAATAGACCAAGAGTACTTTCCGTATTCAAGAATGCTGAATAGGGCTAGAGATATGGCTCAGCAGTTTAAGAACATGGGATGCTCTCGCAGAGGAATCAGTTCCATTTCCCAGCACCCTTATGGTGGCTAATTACTACCTGCAACTCCAGTTCCAGAAATCTGACACATTTTGTTGGCCACCAAGTGTTCCTGCATGCATATGGTACACAGAAGCTCATTCAGGCAAACATATAAAAATAGTTAATTAAGAAGGTGAATATAATAACTGAGAACAGACAAATAAAGATAATATGTAATATGAAAGAATGGATAAAAGGGAGAAATGAGGATATTTTTCTAAAATTCCATTAGCATGTGATGGCAGTCACTGTTAGAGCTGAATGGCAAAATTATCTAAACATTAAGAGTATCAGATTATATTTATGGCCTAAAAATATCCTCCCAATATTTATCAAGTACCCTCCTGCTGTGTGTGTGCACGCGCGCACGTGTGTGTGTGTGTGGTGTATGCATTCATGTATGTGTATGTGTGTGTAAGAGTTGGTATCAGTCACTCCTCCATCATTCTGTACCTTTATCCTTCTTTTTTCTTTTCCTGAGAAAGTTATGTGTCATTTGCACACCACCCTTGTTTTTACTGGAGATTCTGATGACTTCAGGGGTAAAAAGAAATGACAAACTGAGAGGATGATGGTTTCATCGTTCTATAGAGTGACATATAAATCAACTAAGCAGGGACTTAATTTAAGATGAAGTGACTCCTGCTAAGGCTTCTGGGACCACTCTTCCCTATAATAGATTATGTGTCCACATTTGCAAACAGTCCTTTTAGGTACGAGTTATTTTCAATCAATATGGTCTTCGTTTTGAGATCGAAATCCACATCAGAGCAAACAGTATCAGCACCACATTTCATTTTCCATCCCTGAGATAATTATTCTCTTACAGGATTTGGCATTTGTTTCTGTTTGTTTTACTTTGCTTTCATTTTCCATGCCTTGGTTCTTTTGATGCAAGGTCTTCTGCTGGAGCTTATGTTCCTGGGCTAGGTGGGCAAGCAGCAAGGCCCAGGAATTCTCCTTTCTCTATTTCCTTAAATGCTGAATTACACATGTACAAGCATGGGGAAAGGGGAGTGGGGACTGTGGTGGTTTGAATGATAAAGGATCAGGTATTTGAGAATTTGTTTTCAGTAAGTAGTGCTGTTTTGGGAGCTTCCGCTTTGTGAGCTGGAACTGTTAGGAGGGATGTAGCAGTCTCCTTACACTGGAGAGATATGAAAAACATCACATCCCAAGCAGCATTCCTTGTTTTATGCCATATCAACATTGTAAATAGTATCTTGTTTTAACTTTTGAGGCAGGGTGTCAGGTAGCTCAGGCTGGCCTCCTGTGCCTCTTTTATGATGCAGTCAAGCATAACCTTGAATTACAGACCCCAGTATCCACCACCTAAGTGTAGGGATTACTGACATATACCACTATACCTGTTTTCTTTGTTTGTCTGTTTGTTTTGTTTTGTAGTGCAGCAGATTACAGCTAAGGCTTTGTGCATGCAAGATAAACACCCCACCTTATAGCATTTAGCTACACCCCGGCCAACCCAGATATCACAGACCATTGATACTAAATAATGTAAAGGAACTTTAGCACACATTTCTCAATAATTTGTAACCTTAGTTTATCTATATAAATTTCATAAATAAACCCATATTAAGAGTGTTTCATTGAAAAAGATATTTGGACATAATTCTTTAAAGACATATATTAGAAAAAAAGAAAAATCTAAAATCAATGATATAAGTAATATAAGCTCCAATCTTAAAAAACTAGAGAAAAGATGAACAACTTAAATTTAAAGCAAGCAGAGGAAAAGACATGAAACATTAGAAATTTATTAAATTAAAACCAAGAAATCAGATGGGGCCAAGATGGCGGCAACCTACACTGATGCATTTTGAATGCGGGGGGAAAAAAGAGCCATAAAAAACAGAGTTATTGGGCACTGTGCAAAAACTGGAGGGGCTAGATGCCCCACCCCCCGAACACTCACAGCTCCCAAGGGACTGTTAAAAGTCCCAGGGCAAGGCTCTCCCCATCTCTCACAGACACAGAAGCAACTAAACCTGGGATTCGGGAACTCCCATTTGGAGAGGCGCCTGGTAAGATCGATCCCAACTTACAGCAGGCAGAATCAGGGTACACTTGGCCATAGATCGCTGGCCTATTGGGCTCCCCACACATCAGGTTGAACTTATACCCCCTTAAAAATCTTTGCAAGATAGTGGAAGGCTTAGCAAGGAACAAACAGGGGGCTCAGCCGGTGGTCCGAAGCCGCTCGTGAAGCAGAGGGCGGGAGGTTCAGAGAGAGCACGGGAAGCCGGGAACACAAAGGCAGGCGGGAGGAGCCAAATCCCACCCACTCACAGCAGCGCAGCTGGGGAGGGAGCACGGCTGGCAGGGCCAAATCCCCGCAAACCCAAGGCAGGTCATCTGGGGAGAGAGACAGGCGTGGGCGGGGCCAGGGATCCATGCACCCACGGCTGAGCTGCTGGGACGAGAGGTCCACTCAGGCAGCCGGAGGATCCGGGGCTTGGGGTACCCATGGGACCCGTGGCGGCGCAGACAGGAAGGGAATCGGGCACAGAGTCCAGCCCTGTGGCGAGAAGCCTAGAGAGAAACCAGAAATCGGGACCATAGCTGTATCCTGGAAAATCCAGACATATTAGGTGTGGAGACAGACCCTGTCAGCCTCCATGATGACAAACAAAGCCCACAGAATCTGTGCCTGGGCAAACAGGCCCATACCATCAGAACCATTACAGGCTGATAACTCAGAGTGCAACATAGGGAAGTCTGAATTGGGAGCAGTGAAACAATCCTGGTCCATTACTCACAACCTGGGAATAGGCTGCACCAGCTCACAGTGCCTCAGGCGATTAAAACCACAGTGACCTTGAAATCCCCCTGTAAGTAAGACAGATAGCCAAGTAACTCGTCCCCTGCACCAAATCATCCACTGTGGTTCCAAGCACAGAAAACAGACAGCTAAATGCATCCAATGGCGAAAGGTAAAAAAAAAAAAAAAAATAGAAATCAAGGAATTATGACTCCAACAAAGCAGAATCATCCTAGCTCATCCAATTCGGATGACCACACACCAACAGAAACACATGAAAACATTGACAATTCTGCATTATGGAAAGTGATAGAGTCCCTGCAAGAAGAATTTAAATCTATGAAGGAATTCAAAGAAGCCACAATTCTACAAATCAAAACAAGGAACAACACCATTAAAGAGCTCCAAGCCAAGGTGACAGAGCTTGAACAGGAAAAGGAAAAAGCCATGAAAGATTTTCATACAAAAACAAGCAAGGTGAAGAAGGAAATGTACAAAACGAACAAAACCATACAAGACATGAAAATAGAAATAGAAACAATAAAGAAAACACAGTCAGAGTTAAAAGAGGAAGTAGAGAACCAAGGGAAGAGAACAGGAACTACGGATGTGAGTATCAATAATAGGATGCAAGAGATGGAAGACAGGATCTCAGGCATGGAAGATTCAGTGGAAGAAATCAGTACAACATCCAAAGAAAATGAGAAGGCTAAAAAATCTCTCACCCACAACATCCAAGAAATCAAGGACTCAATGAAAAGACAGAACCTAAGAATTATAGGTATAGAGGAAAGAGAGGACTCCCGACTCCAAGGTCCAGGAAATATCTTCAACAAAATCATAGAAGAAAACTTCCCAAACCTGAAAAAAGAGATGCCAATAAAAATTCAAGAGGCTTACAGAACACCAAACAGATTAGACCAGAAAAGAAACTCCTCTCGCCACATAATAATTGAAATTCCAAATGTACAGAACAAAGAAAGAATATTAAAAGCTGTAAGAGAAAAAGGTCAAGTCACATACAATGGCAGACCCATCAGAATTACCCCTGACTTCTCCCCAGAAACGTTAAAAGCTAGAAGGGCCTGGTCAGATATACTACAAGTCCTGAGAGATCATAGGTGCCCAGCCAGACTACTTTACCCAGCAAAACTCTCTATCAATATAGATGGAGAAAACCAGATATTCCATGACAAAATCAAATTTAAACAATATCTACCCACAAACCCAGCCCTACAGAAAATCCTAGAAGGAAAATCCCAACCCAGAGAAAAAAACTCCACCCAAGAAAACAAAGGGAATAGAAAACCCCTCAGCAACTAAACGAAAAAAGAGCCACAGGACCACCACCTATACCAAACTAATGGGAAATAACAACCCAGGTCACTAATATCCATCAACATCAATGGACTCAACTCCCCAATAAAAAGACAGGTATACAGAGTGGATCCGCAAGCAAGACCCTTCCTTATGCTGTATACAAGAGACACATCTAACTACGAAAGATAGACACTGCCTCAGAGTAAAGGGCTGGGAAAAGGTTTTCCAAGCAAATGGACCCAGGAAGTAAGCTGGAGTAGCCATCCTAATATCAAACAAAACAGACTTCCAACTGAAGTTAATGAAGAAAGACAAAGAAGGGCACTATATACTCATTAAAGGGAATATTCATCAAGAGGAAATCTCAATACTGAACATCTATGCCCCAAATACAAAGGCACCTACTTTCGTAAAAGAAACACTTCTAAAACTTAAAGCGCACGTCGATCACAACACATTAGTAGTGGGAGACTTCAACACCCCACTCACAACAAAGGACA
>CAJQZJ010032569.1:3551897-3601769 GCA_907164525.1 Lophiomys imhausi | reverse complement strand
TTTTTAGTATTCCCCCAGTAGCAATGAGACACCATTCACTGGCAGTACTGCCTCGTAGGCCCCCGGTGAATGAAGAGGCTCTTGGCCCTCATATGACTCCTGATCTGTGGTGAGAGACTGTTAGGCAGGGACACTCCACCCCAGAGGAACAAGACGGAAGGGTCAGGGGGTAGAGCATGGGAGGGTGGGGCTAGGAAGCGGGAAAAGAGGACAATATGATAAGGATGTAACCTGAAGCAACAAACAAATAAATTTATTAACTAAAAAAAAAAAAAAGAAAAAAAGAAAAAAAAAAGGCAGGGGGCAGGGCTGAAACACTGTGAATGGAACAGAGGATACAACCATTAGGCCTGGATTTGCAGACCTCCAGGTGTAGAGAAGACGTGGAGCTAAGGTAAAATACAAGAGAATTGTGGTATTGGCCCATGCCTTTGACTTCAGTGGAGACGGGGGGGTGTGGGGGGGCACCCTAGAGTTGGTGGTCTTATGTACTCTGGAGTCATACTGAGCAGGGTGGTGAGGGTGCATACTCTTGGTCCCACCATTCAAGAAGAGTACACCCTTGGTCCCAGCTCCCAGCACACTGGAGACAGAAACAGGCAGATCCCGGAGCTCAGGGTCAGCCTGATGCAGGGCAAACTCTAAATAGAGAAAGACTTCGATCCAGGAGTGGTGGAACACATCTTTGATCCCTTCAGATGAGAAACACAGGTCCCTGTTCCCAATAATTAGAGTTCAGAGACACACACATGGGATTTGGAGGGACCTAGGTTTGGAGGCTACTTACAAAAAGACTTCGATCCAGGAGTGGTGGAACACATCTTTGATCCCTTCAGATGAGAAACACAGGTCCCTGTTCCCAATAATTAGAGTTCAGAGACACACACATGGGATTTGGAGGGACCTAGGTTTGGAGGCTACTTACAAAAGGCCGTCTCGATGCAGGCAGATTGTCCTTTGGGATCTCAAAATATATACACTAGAGCTGGTTTAGCTCCAAGGTGACAGAATGATTTCTTCTTTAACCCGGATTGAAAGATAACGCTTTGTATGTTGTCAGAAGGCCAAATTTGCTTCAGGAGAAGTACTACCTAGCCCCCCCCATCCCCCCCCCAGAAAAAAAAAAGAGGGCAATTGTCCTAGGGTTGGGATTGGGGCAGGGCTCTGTTCTTATCGTTCCAGGAGAATCGAAGTGTCCATTAGGGGAGTCCGGGGACGGCGGACAGCGGAATCCTCAGCAGAGAGCAGAATCAGGCACCAAGGAGGATGAGTGACCCAGTTGATTCTGCCTGGCAGACTTCCTCAATAGCTGTCTCCATTGGGGGCCTGCAACCACCACTGCAATCCAATGTAGCTGGGACCGTTCAGCTCTATACAATGCCCCAGCCGGAACCTCAGTGATGCCTGCAAGATCAGCTTCTGTCTACAAACCCCTTAGGTCATCTAAACAGCTGAGAACAGAAGGACTGAACATAAAAGGATTGTACTAACATTTTTAATCATTTTTCCCATTTGGGTTGGGGCCCCAAACAGGTCTACTACGACCCAAATCAGCAGGAAGTCACTTTAAGAGAGCGATGTCCCATGCCCAGAGGGTGGGGAGGGTGTTTCTCCGCCCTTCTTTTTGGTTATTTGAAGGATAACTGAAAACTCTGTTATGTAGGGGAAGAGACTACAAGCTGATAAATGGTCCTGTCTTAATGGGTTTTGGAGGTTAGCCCCAGGGAATTCCTACTTTTCCTTTTCTGTATCCTTCTTCCTCTCCTATGTAGGAGTGCATGGGCTTGAGAAAAATGAGATATAGACATAGCACAGGAAGGTCCAAGAAGAAGGGGCAGATTATTGAATATGCCCTTATACCTTTGTATATTGATACAAAATTAGTAGTTTATTTGGCTAAAGTGGTATTGACCATTGTTTATTGTGCAGAAATAAGATTGTATTGGATTACATCGGTATTGATCTTTGTATGTTGATGCAAAATTAAGATTATAGTTGGCCACAATGGTATTGACCCTTGCATATGGACGTAATATTAAGATTATATTGGGCTACATAGGCATTGATCTTGGTATATTGATACATAATTAAGAGTATATTTAACCACAATTGAATAGATCTTTGTATATTGATACAAATTTAAAGGTAACGCTTCCTAATGGTATCATACCTAGAGATACTTAAAAATAAAATGTGAAGCTCTGACCTCTTGATACCAACCGTCTAAAATGGTCTAGGATAGTTAAAACAAACTCCTAGTCATGCAAACATGTCACTTTGTTAGCTACTGTGACAGTCTATCACAGATATTCTCTAAACTACCCAGTAATCAAGTTGCTTAGAGACAAGCAACATTTGCTTATCTAAATACAAGAGATGGATAGGGCATCTTCAAAAACCCCAAGAGATCTGCAGAATATGGCATTCAAAGATGTTATCTTAAATCAAGATTTTTTTTGATATCAAGACATATCAGCGAATGACAGCACCCCCTATTCTACTCCAAGTAGAAGATAAGCATCGAAGAACCTCCACTGTAAGATGGTTGAATTAATGGCAAGCCTTTCTCTTGGCATGAAAAAAACCCCTTGCACCAACTGCCAACAGACTGCTGTCCAAAAAGGACAAAAATTGGTAGCAGGGAAGTCGACAGCCTAACTCTGCCAAGACAGGGTAGGTAAGTCCTTCATAATCCCTGCTCTACAACAAATGTCTGTCAGAGAAACAGGATCCAAAGGCTGAAGACTGATGCTGGAATGTATGGAGAGAAAATGGGAACTATCCAGGCAGTCATTGGTATGTTCTTTCTTAGTTTTGGAAGCTGCAGGCCCTGCACTTCCTATATAAGCAAATATATTTATCCCTCTCAGGTCTCTGAGGTGGTTGAAGAATAGACAGCTAGAGTCTCATAGTTAAATTTTGAATTGTTTAGGAATCAAGAGGGTGCTATAGATCTAAGAAGATACTCTTAAAAGTGTGTTGCAAGATAGTATGAATATTGAGTCACATATAGACCTTTAAACTCATGGAGTTGTTTAGATAGTAGAATGTTAAAGTCAGGGGCCAAATATGTATAAACTGGACATTGGGAAGGTATACTGGGCCATTTAACTCTCATAAATGTGGCATATTTATATCTATTGTTTTGTATAATACTTACTGTTATAAGAGAAGGAACCATCTGTTGGACTGAAAGGGGAAACTTCTGGGGGGAAGAGGGTGGAAGGGCGGGATAGGAAGGGGGAATAGGGAGGGGTTTGTTACTGAGATGTAACTTGAAGAAAAAAAATAAAGTATTAAAAAAAAACAAGAAATCAGTGAGGAAAGACAATACAGTCAAAAGTGGAATCCTTTAAAGGTCAATAAAGTCTGTAAACCTGTACCCAAGTTAATAGACAGTGGGAGGTTAAGGAGGGAGGGAGAAACAGCCACCCAAGTTAAGTAAGAGTGAAAGAGGCCCAAATTACTAATATTGTAATGAAAAAAGGGATGTAATACCTGATTTCATGAACATTAGGAGGATCGTAAAGGGATTTCATAAACATACATATGCCTAGGAATTTTTAAAAATATTTATTTATTACTTCAGGTTACATCTCCATCTCAGTGTCCTCTTTCTGCCCCTCCCAGTCCTGCCCTTCCACCCTCTACCCCCTTTCTCTTCCATCCCACTCCTCTGGAGTGGAGTGTCCCTACATAACAGTCCCCTGCCCCAGTTCAGCAGTCATATGAGGGCCAAGAGCTTCCTCATACACTGGGGGCCTACAAGGCAGCACCACTCGGGCAAAGTGTCTCATTGATATGAAACAAAGTCTATGATCCTATTCCCCTTGGTGCATTGGTTGTAGTATAGTTATCCTGTACGATATGGCTAAAATCTGATTATAAGTGAATAGATGCCATGTGCATCCTTCTGAGTCTGGGTTAGCTCACTCAGGATGAACTTCTCTAGTTCCATCCATTTGGTTGCAAATTGCAGGATTTCATAGTTTCTGATGGCTGAGTAGTATTCCATTGTGTAGATGTACCACAGATTTTTAATCCATTCCTCTGTGAGGGACATCTGGGTTGTTTCCAGTTTCTAGCTATTACAAATAAGGCTGCTATAAACATAGATGAGGAAACTTCCTTGTGATTTGGTGAGGAATCATTTGGATGTATACCCAGAAGTGGTGTGGCTGGGTCTTAAGGTAGAGCTATTCCAAGTTTTCTAAGATATTGCCAGACTGACCTCCATGGTGGTTGCACAAGCCTGCACTCCCACTAGCAATGGAGGAGAGTTCCCCTTTCTCCACAACCTCGCCAGCATGTGCAGTCATTTGATCTTTTGATCTTAGCCATTCTGACAAGTATGAGATAGAATCTCAGAGTCCTCTTGAGTTGCATTTCTCTGATGATTAAGGATGTTGAGCATTTCTTCAAGTGTCTCTCAGCCATTAGGGATTCTTCCTTTGTGAATTCTCTGTTTAGCTCTGTTCCCCATTTTTTGATTGGATTATTTGGTTTCTTGGCATTTAATTTCTTGAGCTCTTTGTAAATTTTGAATATTAGCCCTCTGTCAGATGTGGGGTTGGTGAAGATTATTTCCAAATCTGTAGGTTGCCATTTTGTTTGAATGACAGTGGCTTTTGCCTTACAGAATCTTTTCAGTTTCATGAGGTCCCATTTATTGATTGTTGGTCTCAGATCCTGAGCTGTTGGTGTTCTGTTCAGGAAGTTGTCACCTGTGCCGATGAGTTTGAGGATTTTCCCCACTTTCTCTTCTAATAGATTTAGTGTGCCTGGCCTTATATTAAGGTCTTTGATCCACTTGGACATAAGTTTTGTACAGGTGATAAGTATGGGTCTAATTTCATTCTTTTACATGTGGACATCCAGTTGGACCAGCATAGGAATTTTATATTCTAAATTGCATGGAGAATTGTTTGAAAGACATGTTCTCACAAGTACTGACAAAGGTCATCACAATATGTTTATACATATTAAGAAGTGGATAAAAACAAATAACCTTTCAAAATAAAAAGAACTAGGCTCAGGTGGTTCAGTAGTCAGTTACAGAAAAACAAAGTTGAATTATATAAATTCTTTGCAATCAATTCCAGGAGTTAGAAGTGGAGAAAATACTTCACAGCACATATTGGTACTCTAATGACCAATAACAGTCAAAGCTACTGGGGTGAAAAAGAGCACTACAGACCAATCTCTCTCATGAGCATAGAAGCAAAATCTTTAATAGCATGTTAGAAAAATGAAGTTATACATTGAAAGAATTTAATACCATAGGCAAATAAGCCTACCCCAGTGTTCTGAGGCTGTCAACCTGATCCTCATTTCCCTTCTAGCATAAGAGCCCGAGTTACCTTTTTCACTATGACAAAATACTTGAAGTCATTACTTAAAAAGTGGAAAAGTTTATTTTGGCACAAATTTCTGTCCATAGTAACCCAGCACTATCACTTTGGACATGTGGTGGCACAGCATATCATGCTGAGAGCCTTTGCCAGAGGATTTCTTTTTTTCCTCATGGCAAGCAGGAAGAAAAGACAGAGAAGGGACCACAAGGGTACTGCCAGAGCAGCTTATCTTCCTAGAAGAGCGCCCCATGTCTTCAAGGTCCTTTTCCCTCCATTGCCCCAGCTGTGGATCTTGCCTTTAACCTGTTACTGCTGGTATAGAAAAGAGAATGACATCCTCAGTCAACAGTAACTAGTCAGTAATGTGCTTCAAAGCTATACTACAGAGCCTTTAAATGAATCTGTGATGGTGCCAGGGTTAGAATTTATGGCCATGCCTGATCTATTGTTTTTCTACTAAACCATACTGCCTCTGCTTAATAATAAAATAAGATTTAAAAGGCAAACTCCATGATTTCATATCAACATATGCAAGGGTAAAATTGAAAGGCCCAGCTGTAAAACCACCTCACCATAACAACAGTGCAGTATTTATACTCTGCAAACTCTGTACTTGTCTACCCTTGGCTGAAAGATTGCAACTTGTGCTTTACCAGATTGTAGTGGAGTCACAAAAATTAGAGACTGGTGACCTGTAAGTCTAAAAACTGTGTATAAAAATATATTTAAACAATACTTACTGGAAAATGAATGGCTATGACTTTAAAGTAGAAGGTGTAAGCATTGACAAAAAACAAATTCTAACGGGTTAAACTATTCCACTTCCAAATCCCAGTGACTACACACACACACACACACACACACACACACACACACACACACACACATATATATGTTTTTATGCAAAATAGAAATTTGTAACAATAAAATATGCAAAATTTGGGTAATACATAAATATTAATGTAAATGTATATTATTAAAAATCTCTGACCATGAATGTACCAGCAAATGTTGCATGCTTTTTAGCCTACTAATTTAAAAGTAAGTACACTAAATATTTCCACTTTACATATCAAGAATCTGACACCTGAACTAATAACTTGTGCAGAACAAAACAGTGAGAACCCTGTTATTTGTAATTAATGAACACTTTCCATGCACACAAATGGGTACATGTTGAAGCAGGAAGAAAAGTCTTAAAAGCTAGAAGTAGTTTTGTTTATTAATTCTGTCTGAGAAACTATTACATATAACTTGTGTATGTGAGGAATCTAGAGAAATAGTTGAGCTGGTAAAATGCCTGCCTTGCAAAAAATGATCTCTTAAGTTTGATCCCCAGAATCCACATTGGAAACAAGCCAGGTGTGGTGGCACACACTTGTGAGTCTAACACTGGGAAGGTAGAGACAAGCAGATCTGGCCAGCTTTCATAGGCTAATTGTCAAGTTCTAGGCCCCTGAAAGACCCTAAAGCAAAAATAAAAGTTAAAGAGGTAGATAGCTCCTAAAGGATGACACCCAGGGATAACCACTGACCTCTGTAGGTATGTGCACACACATGCATGTGCACATATGTATGTACATGTGCATACAGAAGCATTCACAAATCTACAAAAATATATATGTGAAATAAGCTATTTTATATGTCTTTCTTTTTCCCCCTCTATAGATAGTCTAAAGACCTGCTCAACAAGAGGGAAATCATGTCTAGTGCTGGAAACCTGTTACCGCACTAGTAGGCAGCATCAACCTGGAAGGATGGAGCCGAAACATGAGGCGGACTAGAACTAAAGTTGCAATAGCTATCTTTATGCATGGCATCAGACAATTTATATTCTGAGGGCATTCTGAGGCTAAATCATATGAGTTTAGGCTATATACAGTCATGTGGACAACTCAAGATTGCAAACATCATTCTGAACAATAATGCCTAAGATGATGGATAATCTAAATAAACCCACCTACTTCAGCAGGAAGGGGCACAAAAGCTCATTCCAAGAACAAACACATTTTTTGAGAGACCATACAGACATAAAAACATAAAGACAAGACAAGATTCTTCTGTTGTTTACTTGGAGTTTTCTCACAAGCTCTCAGATGTCTGCTCACACAGTTTCATCTGTGGACCATGTTCTGATACATAACCATCTACCCAGATCTTGTGAAAGTCATGGATGCTGGAGGAGAACTTACAACAACCACTTTACTAATCATCATTTATGCAAAGTATCCTTAAATAATTGAAATATCTGCCCTTATACACATAGAGAAGTATACTCTTCACTGTTCATCGAAGAAATTTCATTTTGCAACAGACAGAGACCATTACAGAAAATTACACCCAATCAAAATATAGAGTTGTCGAGCCCAGTCAGAACACACAGATCTAGGATACTATGCTCACACCTAAGGCTTGGAGATATTTTCAGAAGAGGAGGCAGAAATATTGTAGGCCAGAGGATTAGGGAGCTTTCTGTGAGATCTTTTCTCCTAGTAATGTCAGAAGCTTTCCCCACAAAGTCTCACCAACAAGACTGCCTAAATAGGAGATGAACAGAGAAAACAATAGCCATGACAAAGTCGACAGAGAAAAGACCACAAGGCCTCAATCCTCTACAACAAACTACAGGCAACGAGGAATACTGAGAGTGGGAGAAACAGGTTTCCCCAGGGAAGTGTACATCAATTAGTTACTCAATACCAAATGGTTATCTCTGAGAACATATATATGAGTAACCTTATACACTCTAAAAAGGTTATATTTATATATTTAGGGATATATATATATAATATATAATTTTATATAATATTTTATATAATTTTATATAATATGTTATATATAATATATATGTATATATAAACAATAATTAATGACAAAGGAGGCCATGAATTTGAAAGAGACCAAGAAGGGGTATATGTGAAGTTTTGAAGGGAAGAAAGAAAAGGGAGGAAAAAGAAGTAAACCATTTTAAATGAAGGTATACTAAAGTTTAAAATTATTCCACAAAAATGTAAAGTTTTTTCACATAAGTATTTTGTTATATCTATCTATTTTTTCATCTATCTATCTGTCTGTCTGTCTATCTTTCGTGTGTGTGTGTGTGTGTGTGTGTGTGTGTGTGTGTGTGTGTGTGTGAGAGTCTTTGCCATGGCACTTTTGCAGAGGTCAGAGCACAAAGAGTCTGAGAGTTCATTGTCTCCACCATGTGGGTCTCTGGGATGAAACTCTAGTCATCAAGTTTGGAGATTAGCAATTTAACTCCCTGAAGCCATCTTGCTGGCCTGCTACAAATATTTTTATGTAATATTATAGCTACATCTCAAAATAGATAATCAGCTCTGATAATTATTCAGAGATGACACTTGACATCTTACATTCAGAGTTGTTATTTTTCCCATTAGCTGTTATTTTCTTAAACTGACAATACTACACTTTAATTTGACTTAGAATGAAAATAAATGAAGCTTAATGTTGATTTCCATTTGCAAACTCTGAAACTTGTTGTTGAGTCCATAAAAATCAAAGGGACTGCAATTTATTGATCTGAAGACCTGAGCTTCATTTTCAGTTCATTTCCTGAGAATTCATTCTCTGACATTGCCAGAAGCATATCCTTTGCAAATACACAAATGGAAAACATTAGTTCTCTAAATAAGGTTCAGTTGCTGAAACTGAACGTCCTTGTCAAATGTGGCAAGAAATGCAGGCTGCTGTGCAGCTCCATTAAGCAGCCACTCTCTGCTGGGTTAAATGAGCTGGGCACTACTGCCTTGGGCACACCGGAAACACAGGGTGACTGGGTTGCTCAGCTGAATCCTGAGCTACCAGACCAATGTACCATTGAAATCAGGGTTTCCACAGGGGCAGGATGTTTAAATCATACTTTGTTTTCACTGTAGGTGGCAGGATTTTTATGCTTTAATATCCTTCTATAACCCTGTATTTTCTTGCAAATAAAAATCTAAGGCACCTCATTCATCTGATGGATGAAATTATTTTTATGAAAATATTTAGATGGTTCAAGAAAGGACAGTCAAGTCCTGATGGAGGGTGCTTTACATTCTTGTTATTAATTTCAAATACACATTATTTGATTTGATCGTACTTTATGTTCCTCTTCTCCTGATTCTTCTAATCCAATACTTCCTTAAATTAAAAAATAATTATTCAGGATACTGAAGACAATAATTATGTTTTCTTAAATAAGGAATTTACTCACAATGTCTGTGCCACTAGGTAGGGCCCTGTTCAGAATGCCTCTCCTGTGCCCTGCAGACAGCCTAATACTGTGAGTTTGTTCTGTAGGCACAGTATTAAAATAATTCCCAGTGACTCATTGCTGTACACATACATACATGAACTTCTCAGTCCTCATCAGAGAAGTTTCCTCATGCAGAAGATGGCAAATAGTTCAGCTGTTCAAGGTGCAGAGAATGAGAAACCTAAGAATGCTTCTCTCTAATTGGAACTCAAGGGGTCCTTGAAAAAGAGGGGCCAGAAGGGAGTTTGATCTAGAGCTGGTGGCTGACTACAAGCCATTACCTGACACAGCAGGGAAGCTGTTCAAATGGACTCAGCAGTGATTGGGACAGAATGCACACAACCTGCACAAGCTCGAGCCAGAGAAAATTCCAGCTTGGGAAGGGGAAGGAGGCATGAACCCTCTACCCTAGCAAAGTAGCTATTGGTAACTGAGCTTCTAGAAGTGGGAGATTGGGGCTTCTCAGTCTTCTTAAAAATGTGACAGTTAGTTGGCAGACCATACTCTAATGGAAGGCCATATATCCAAGAGTATGTGGGCAACACAAATTGATAGGAAACAAAATGAAACAAAAACAAACAACATAAAACAGAGGTCACAAACTTGAGTGCTTAGGGAAGAGGGGTCTAGGCCTGGAAGTAGTTGGGGGATAGGGAAATATGACAAAAAATAAATGTATGAAATTCTCAAAGAGCTAATACAAAAATAAATAGAAATTAAAGTAAAAGGCAATTTATTCATACTCAAGGTAAGTAATATTCATGGAATGAATTATAACTTTACATCCAAATGACTTTATTTCAAATAATTTTGACATAAAGGTATTTATTTCTGAATTGACATATGATTATAGTCATTAATACTTGAAAGAAACCAACAAACAAAATTTTATATAAAACATACGTAAAAATGTTTTGATACATTCTTTCTTTGTGAAGTAAATGTTACAATCCTCTATTGAGGCTTTCAATGGTATATCGCCATTCAAATTTTGATATTTTTATAAGTGCATATTTAAGATATACTTTTTCATTTTGTATTAAAATGTTTTTAACACTTATCTTTTTTGTGTATCAAATTAGGGGCTGGAGATATTGCACAGTGTTTTGAAATACTTGCTGCTCTTCTAGAGGACTCCTATCCAGTTCTTGGTAACCATGTCAGGGAGTTCACAAATCCCTGCTTCACCAGTTCCAGGGAATCTGACACCCTTTTCTGGCCTCTTTGGACTCCTGCACACATGTGGAATATGCATATACACACAATAAAAATTTTACATAAATTGAAATCAAGGTATGTCAGGGAAGACAAATTTCCCAGCTAGCCTTGGCAAAAAGTAATTTATTCATATTTTAAACATAAAATTCATTTTATAATACATATTAAGACTCTTACAGCAAAATTAATCCATGTGGCTTAAAGTTCATCTTGCTAATAATTAAGACTTAAAACTCTGTTTTCAATTACCTTCTTTTTTGCGATTTTCACCTAACATTAGAAATACATCTCTTGGTATGATGGTGTGACAGTAATGCACACATATACACACATCATACTAACAACAAATGGCTATCTTGTCCCATCTCCAAGACCAGATTCCAAATTTTTACAGGTGTAGATTTTAAGGACAAAAGAATCTTAACATACTGTCAATAAATTCTCTTAAAATAATCTAATTCTTTTCATATAAATCTCATACACTGAATCTGAAATAGTATCTTTCTTGAGTTTATCAGATTTTGGCCTATATAATATATACCTATTGAGTATCCTTTGAGTTTCACCATACTTCTGTGACTTGGGCGTAGCTTTGCCGATAATTAACAGAAAGAAGAAATATAAAGCTCAAAGAGGCTGATTTGCCCAGCACTATAAAGACAGAGCCTGGATCATTTAACACTAAATTCAGTTCAATATTTTATAACCATCCTTTGTCTGTACCCTCACCTGTCTTTATAAAGAGCCTCTATTTGATTATGAATGATAATTTCTCTGCAAACACAATCATTCTACCAAGTACGTGTTTAAACTTTGGCACAGTTTCCTTTTAAATCTGTGCTATGCTAAATTTAGTTTATAGAAATGTCCTTGATGTGCCCATCTTGAACAATCTTACCTTGACTGGGAAAGGGTAGCCTTCACATGAAATGCCTATTGCCCCTTATTCCAGACTATACCCTACCTAGTCAGATATTAATATTGACTTACATTTAATTTTCCTGGATAATCAGGATGAACTCAATTTTTTCCATGATGACTATCTCAAAAACAAATAGGTTCCATACTGAAATATAACATAGAGAGAGTGATTTGAAAGAATTGTTAGAATCAAGTAGCTGCCTGCCTGCCTTGTACAGAAATATTATGCACATATGCACAGAGAAGGCTGGCTCCATAGATCTTGAAGAGTGAAATACTCACTGGGGACTGAGCACCTAAATGTATAGATAGCCACATCCTAAACTCTCTTTGCTGAAAGAATGACCAGAATCAAAGTGTTCCACTATACTCATAGATCAATGTCTCAGTCCACAATCATCAGAGAAGTTTCCTCCAGCAGCAGATGAAAGCAAACATAGAGACACACACAATACATTGCACAAAGAGTAAGAGACCTTGGAACACTCAATCCTAAATGGATGAATTCATTAAATCCCTCTCCTCAAGGTTCAAGGAACTATGCAGATGAGAAAGCAGAAAGGTTGTAAGACCCAAAGGAGCTAGAAGGCACCAAGAAAACTCGTGTTTTCCAGACACAACAGGATGGTGCATCTATGAACTTATAGAGATTGTAGCAGCACTGAACAGGTTAAAAAGAGCTTGTACAGACTAAAGCCAGAAACACTCCTGGTTCCTAGATGGGGAAGTGGACATAAGTTTCCATCCATAACTAAGAATGTATCTTAAATTCACAACCACTCGTAAATGAAAAATTAGGTTTCCGCCATGGACTCTTACTGGGTATATAAACCACACAAAGCTAGGCCCCATGTCCAACAGTAGATGGGAAACACAAAACAAATTCAATGATTAATTTTTGTAGACTTGTCTCATATTGTTTTGTTTGGGCATTTTTGTCCTACTGATGTTTGGCTTGCATATTATGGTTGCCAATTTTGATTTTATGGTTTTTGTGCCTGTGTGTGTTTCTTATTCCTGCCTTTTGTTTGTTACATGTTTGTTTTCTAAATTGAGAAGAAAGAAATGGCATGGGGTTTTGCGTGCAGGGAATTGGGGAGGATCTGATAGGAAGGAGTCTGGAGAGTGGAAAACATGATCAGAGTATATTGTATGAATTTCTTTTCAATAAAAAGAATAAAAATTACAAAAAGGAAGATAAGAGGGTTATTTAATAATTGAAGTAAAAAAGGAATCATTTTTAAATTCATTTACTCTAAACACTGGAATGGAAATAATAAGAAAAGAAGGAAGGGCAGACATAATAAATAGAAAACAAATAGCAATATGATAAAATGGAGTTTAACCTTATCAATAATCAAAATAAATGCCAGTGGTCTATACATATAAATAAAGGACATTGATGGTCAGAGTGGATTAAAAGAGACAAGTACAAATTACACAGAAAAAATTACCTGTGTTCTTTAATTATTTTAGAGACAGTATCTCACTATGTAATCATAACTGGTCTGGAACTCATGCACACTAAGCTGTCCTGAAACTCAGAAATCTGCCTGCCTAAGTCACAAATTTTAAATGAAAGCAATTTGGATACAGTACTCACACTGGAAATTTTTACACAGATCTCATATGTATATGGAATGAATATATATATATTTACATCTATCTGTATCTGTCTTTCTATCTGTCTGTCTGTCTGTCTATCTATCTATATTATGGGACTCAAATTAAAAATAATAAATAACAACAGTAATAGTAATAAGGTAAAAATAATCAGTCTAAAAGTCTCTGTGCGTGTGTGTGTGTGTGTGTGTGTGTGTGTGTGTGTGTGTGTGTGTTATGTCAGTACAGGGATCAAAGGATTAAAGTTCCATAAACTCTGAATCTATGCACAATGGTTCCTTTAAACCACCAGCATTTAGCAGAGAGGAAAAGGGTAGATAATTTTGTTTAGTAATAGTTCAAAGGAATATAGAGACTCACTTTTAACCTCTTGTATTATCTGCATTTTATTTGGATCTATGAGTTTTTAAGTCATATTCTACCTAATAAATTCCAGCTTAGAATGAATGAATTGCTACTTTGACAACAGAAGTTGAAGCAGAGCTGAATCTGGTCTTATGCAGTAATTATGTAAAACACAGCAACTATACAAAGCTGCTACATATCACTATTAAGGGCATGTCTAAGAGCTTTTCCATATGGTAATTAGCCCAGTGCAAGCCATTTTAATAATGGTTGTAATTACAATTATTTTCATCTAATTAATTCAAATGGGTTTTTCTCATTTCATAATCCTCTAGCATCTATAAAGTGTCTGCTTAATATCTGTGATACTCCCTTGATTCCAGAACGTGCCTGGGTGGTCCCTTTCCCATCTCGTATCCCATGCAGCAAAAGGCAAAAGATCTGAATTGTAAAGATTCCTATATTATAATATACAGTGAGGACTAGGATAGTTTTCTATGTATGCCTGTCTTCCTCAGAAAAAAAAAAATTCCTTAGAATTTTATGGGCAGCATTTTTAGATAATACATGATTGTCATTCCAATCTATAACTAAGCATGCATACATATGTGCACACGTGTGTGTGAGTGTGTGTGTATGTGTGTGTGTGTGTGTGTGTAAAATATGTTATAGAAAGGGATGCAAATATAAAGATGTCATAGGGTTAGAGTGTTAAAATTTCAGAAAATCTGAATTTATGAACAATAGACCCTTCAAGCCATCTGTATTTTACAAAGATTGGAAGGAGCACACAAAAGCACATATTCCAGATGGGAAGAAGAAAGGAAGAAGTCTAGTATGTTACCTAGTAATTTTCTTAAAGCTTAAGGATGAGTCAAGCATTATAGACTTCACTGTGAGACCATAAGAATACTAATTTTATCAATAGAAGAACAAGGTTAAAATTGATACCAATTAGAAAGCAAGAAGTCCCCTTCTGAATTTCAAATAATAATGCCTTGCTAATAATACTCTAATTTTAGATGAGGAAAGAGTGCCATAATTGTTCAAGGATTTTGTTCATCCTATATCCAATTTCTAAAGCTATCATAAAAGCCATGCTGTAGCTCCTTTTGATAAAGTATAAGGATTTAAAGATTTGAATACAAATATTACAGGTTGTGTTTTAAGCAGTCAAAAGCTAAACGATTCACTGTCCCCCTGTGTATATTTCAATGCTTTGACATGAATAGTGATAATAATTTGAACTTTTTAAAATACCCTGGAAAATCCTTTATATCACAAAACACATTGTTGCCCTGCTTATTTCTCAAGCCAGATGTTATAAAGTAAGGTGAACTGATAAATACATGTTGAGATACTTAACCTAGACTGTGAAACATGAATAAGTTATTTTGTTTCCTTTTATAGTTTGTCCTCAAAGGTAAGATTACAGCTCCATACTGCTAAGTTCTGAAAGAGAAAAAGTCCAACAACATGATAAAAATCTGGGTTGTGAAGGCAAATAACAGATATGTTTAAGTCAGGCTTTGAAAGGGCTTTTAAAATCACCCCCTTAATCTTAATGCCACAACCATTTATTTTCAAATTCTCAATCCAGGTTTCAGTTTTCCGGTCAACAGAAAACTATTTTAGAAAGAATTAATATAGGCTAATTTTGTTATCTAGATGGTCCAAACCTACAGACATCTCTTATGAATGACAAAATAAGTCTAGAGATAAAACTCTTAAATATAATCAACTAATAGAATAGCTAGTGTTCACAGAAGTAACCGCAAGATAGACTCAAGTTTATAAAATTCATGCATAACTCAAAAGCAGCCCAGATCACTTTTGGAGCCTGTATTTATTTCAAGTGTTCATGTTTACATTAAAGGAATATTTTAATTGATATTTTAATAATTTGTTTGACCATACAGTCTTGTTACACCAAAGGCCAAACAGTGATATTCAATATCACTTAACTGATATTTAGCACATTAAAAAAAGGAAGAATGATGGTGCCTCTCGGAGTGCTCAATAGGTTTCATTTGATGCCCAACATATACCTTTGATAATATTTTTCCTTAGACTAAACAAAGGCTTAGTCAAGTTTTGTCATTTCTATCTAATTCATAAATTATTGGGATTGTTCACTGTAGATTTTTTTTTGTAGAAATACTTGTATCGTTCAAGTAATTTCAGTGAATCTGATCATTATGGAATATCACTGACGTAAAAGGCCAGGGAATATTTAATGAGTTTTATTTATATGATTTTGCAGGATAAGACATTTGTACTTTCTCTCCATCAAGTTGATAGATAGAGTGATTTCTATAGACTGATCTCTAAAATCTCAAAATAATTTACATCAAATAAAATGATGAAGAGCAATCATCACAGTTGCTCATAAATTCTTTTACCTTGTAAAATTTGATGTTCACTAATTAGTATGTTATGAAATAGAGGACACAAGAAGAAATTACATTAAAGAAATGTGAAAAAGAAAGTTTGATGTCATCCATGGCCTCTTCATGGAGGTCCTTCATCTTTTTCCCATTAAAAGGCTTTTGCAGCTGACACAGTAGTACATCTGAGATTTTATCTTGCCCTTTGTTCTGAGATCAACCAGGGCCACTATGAATAGCTAACAGAATCAGCTGAATAACTTTGTTTGCAGGTGCAAGGCTGGCAGGGGAGTATGTTTAGCTCATTTGGATAACAGATCTTCTTCTGTCTTGTGGTTTAGGACAATCCCTCCACGTTTGTGAGTTTCCTCCATATAAGTTCCACTGTCTGTTTTTGCATACACTCTTTAGGATGAATAGAGGCCAATTAGTGTGGTCTTTCTACATTTCTGTCCATAGCTCAGTGCCAAATATCCATAGTTCGGATACTTTTCATCATTTTCCCTATCCATGCTCTATAGGTGAGATTTTATTTCCAGGTTCTAATACTTCTGTATCCTTCAACACTCCATGTAAGATTTACACACTTATGTGAGAGCAATATCACCTTCTTTCAGGCTGGTTCTCCACTTTCTCTGTGCATATATTAATGCTCTTTGAAACTTATAATTCTGGTAACAAGCTTCACTCAAAATGTAGAAGAAAAAGTCGACTATCACCTTGGGAAATTTCTAGAACAAAACTTCTCTGAGTCACGATGTTCCATTCACTTCTCAGCACTGTACCTCAACATGAACATATATTTTTCAACTCTTTTTCTATTATTTTAGACCACTTTGGCTTTTGTTGCTCTCTGCAGAGCTTGGGTTGCTCCTGAAGATAAGACCAAAGTATTGCACAAATATCCTTAAAAATATAGTTTAAACCAAATCTAGAATACCTGCTAAGAGAATGTAATGAAATATGTGTATCCTAATCTCAAGTTCCTCTGAGAATGAAGGAAAATGAGCCCCATCTTGTCTCCAGTGTTCTAGACATCACTGTGGAATTCCTTGTTAAAATGAAATCAGTTTGCTAAGTAACTAATTAATAAGGGGAGTATGGGAAGGAGTTGTTCTGACACCAGCAAAAGGAGGGGACTGTGAAGGTTTCCTTATGTGAATTTGCATAGCATTCTCAGGCCCTCAGATGTTAAGTAATCTAGTAAGATGAGACCACCATGGCAAAAATGAGGCCCAAACAAACATGATATAAGACTCTCCATCTTTTCCTGGGTGAAGCTTAAAGTCATTGGAGAACGGAGAACTCTCTGCCCAGGAATCAGGTACCTCTGTTCTTACATTATCACCCCCTCCATCTTTTCATCCCTCTCATTTCTCCCTCCTAATTTGGGTTTAAGAATAAAGTGTTTCTCTTAAACTCATAGAAACATATAAAGAGAAATCTGAGAAACAGCCATTTGCAGGCATGGGGAAAAGACAGTCCAGGATAACGTGGTTATTTCCAATGAAGGGTGAAACAAATGGGGAAAGATCTTCCACTTGCCCTGGATTGTTTTCCTGGCGACACTTTCTAGACTACACACTGGCAGAAGATACCTAAGCAAGATATGGCAATTAGTGAACTAGATTCACAGAGATCCAAATTGAGTGGGAAAAGCTGAGATGAACAAGATTTTCAGGGTAGTGACAAACAAGGACAAAGCTGTTCAGACAGTAAGTTTCAGAAGTTGCCATACATGTTTCCTGGAGTCTTTGTCTGAACAGTAAATGCAGACAAGATATTCCAAGAAATGTTGCAAAGACTGCCTGCTAGTGAAAATCAGTTCCTAGGGGAGACTAGGTAACTAGAAGACACTTTTCAGTTCCAAGCATTCACAAAAGAACTTGGTAACACACATGATCGTTTCTGCTTCAGAGTCGAATTTAGAAATGATAGAAACTCAGAAAAGCCAGAGGTTACTTTCATTACCCAAAATACACATATTCTGCTATTGAAATTATCTCCTTAAATGAGTCTAAAATTTGAACAAACAAAAGTCTAAGAATTGTTTTACTTATGGTTACCTGTTCACCTGCTTTAAATCTACCACACAGAGTCTGGGTTCTTTGTCTTTGGTTTCATTTAACATTCTTTTTAATGATAAAAGAGATACAAATAACTTCAACACCAGTAAGACCTAGGTACAAATTAGCTTAAGAATAAATTAAACAACCAGTTAGTATCTGTATTATACTATCAACCACATGTACTTAATCAAGTATTATATTTAGCGTTTATTTTAACATTATATCTCTACTCACATTGTGATGAGAAGTTGTCACTTAATGGAGTGCAGACTGCTGGTCTTCAGTTTGTTTAATTAGTTTATTGTTAATGCTTAAACAACATACAAGTATTTAAAAGGGGCTGAGGTACAACTGAGCTTTACCTTTATCTGAGCTATTTAAACTCATGAAACACAGCAGTAATTATCTTCAACAAAGTATTTTCTAATTAAGCAAGAAACATAGAATGGTTGCTATTTTACGATCAGGCATTAGAGATACTTTCTGATTAAACAGAGGCCTTGCTCCTCTGTGGTGAGGTCTCTTGACAAAGATGAGTGAAGTGACTGGATATGCGCATATTTTACCACACAGAGGAATCTGTGCTGAGTTCCAGAAATGAGTGTGGGAAACATTCTGGAATATTTGGGTGTTATTTTTAAACAAACTATAAATTGTTCAATAGGACTGGTAAAGATTCAGGAGGCAGATGCTGTGTCAGAAGCCTGCTAGCTCAGAGAGGCAGAGAAAGCACCCAGCTGACCTACTCAGTTGTTGTACCACAAGGAAAAGCCCTTTCTCCTTCACACTGTATGAAAAACCCTTCAAAGTCAATGTCCCTCCTTTTTACTCCTTGTGCATCTCTCTGTACATCCTCCAGACTTCTTTTCACTCTTTGTTTTTTTTCTTATGTTCATTCCCTGTTAAGTGGTTGCTTGCTTTGCCTCTTGACCTATGGTTAACTTTATTTAATCCTGTTTACAATAAACAAAAAGCTGTTGGATTAAAGGCTGTGCTAGGTCTGAGCCACACTACAACAACCTGTTTACAATAAACAGAAAGCTCTTGGATTAAAGGCTGGGACACACCACAAATAGAAACAGGTTTTTCCAGTATAGTGTGATCAAATACCCAGCAACATTTGGAAGTCCAAAATCAAACATTAAAATAGGAATAGACATGCACAAATTAGGTACAGAAATCTGTAAGAACAATCAAGAGTTTCTCTGCAAAATAGACTCAATATATTTGTATATTTGTTTATATATATAAACTTGTGATATATATTATTGTGTAATATATTTTATTTTATATCACAATAAAAAAGGTGCAAGGAAAAAATTTGAAGGCGGGGACATGAATAGAAATGGAAGGAAGAAAGGGAAGAAGAAAATCGATGTAACTATATTTTAATTAAAATATATAAAACTAAAAATGTTACAAATAAAATGGGTCTCTCAGTAATATGCATCATGTTTTTCCTTTTTATTATGAATAGTATTTTTATAAATATAGAACAACATAAAACACAAATATTTACTGAGGTCCTTAAATATGCAAATCTTTGAAAGACAGAAATTATTCCCTTATGTTTAAGGACAGAAAGAGGGGAACAGAATAATGTGATTACACAGACTTTGTTTGTACTTTGCAAGACTTATTAACAACTGTTTTATTTTCTATATAAGTATATATTCATTGATAATGAATATTCATGCTTGGTGTAACCTATATGCTCATAATGTTTCATGAGCATATGTACTATTAATTCACAGTTGTGTTGAAGAGAGGTTATCAAACCAGGTATGTTGACAACAAAATACTATAATTTCTGTCATGGTTGTGCATTATCTTTATCTTCTGTATATTTTGGTTGAGAAGATGAAACCCTATCATTTTAGATATTTTTTGTATATAGTGTATTCAATAAATAAGTGTATAATATAGAATTATTTTCAATATATGTTGCTATGGCTATTCGTAAGGGAGAGTAAAGTCGGCAAAGAGCTCTTCAGACTTTAATTCTGACATAATTACTTATATGTGCAAATACATAGAGAAGTTTAGTCACACGGTTAGGCAGCTAATTGTGTTGAAAATACAATTGCCTGCACATAAGATAATCGCGCCCCTAGGGTTCACACTTCTGCTTCAGAACTATTTTTAAGCCCTCAGGAATTTCAGCTACTTTTTGACTCTTAGAAAACAATATCAAAACCCAAACAACTAGATGGAACCGTGCATCTGTTTCATATCCACAACATTAAATTTGATTGCAAAATAACAGCAAGAAATTAAAGTTGAAAAGTTGGCAACTGTGAACATGACAAATAGCAATGTGTGTACTGTCAATTTCTCATCTATATAGTGAGTAACTGAGTCACATCAGGAAATGATGGTCTTCACAGTAGGAAAGTAGGCATTTATTGCAAATTCTAACTTTGGTAGTCAATTTTAATTCCTACTATCATTCTGAATAAAAGAGTGTCTTTGAAATATTGAAAAGAACCTAAAGTTTAAACTTATTTTCCAACAATTTAATGATAAAAGGGACACACAGAAGTCTTAAAACATTATTGAATAAAGAATTGTTCTCGTAGAAGAGGGAAAATCCTTAAATTGTTTAATAGTTGTTGCACAGATTTCTTTTCCCAACTCAAATATCATACAATATTAATTTCTCTAGTTTTATTATTATTGGTCCCTATTTTCAAACTTTAGTACATTTTCCTTTTAGTTAAGAAGGTGTTTACAAAGAAAATAGGATGAGACTTGAAAGCAGTTTTAAAAACATATTTCTTAAAATGATATGAAGAATAAACAGCCAGATTTCACATTTTTATGTGTCAATTATAAGTACCACAGCTTCCATTTATCTGGCTATGTCCTGATACATTTTTAACTAAGATATTTTTTCTAAAAGTACTTCTGGGCAAATCAACATTTCATAGTTTTGACATTCTACCCTGATTGTTTTCTAAATATTATTTTATGAAAAAGAAAAATGTTATAATTATTAGCTTATGAGAAATTATTTAAAAGTTTAAAACCAAAATTCTTTCAAATAAGGAAATGTCAATGACAGGATTCCTGGATTGCCTTCTTATTCAACAGTTCCCCTAACGTTGGAACAGCCACAAGCTGATTGCATTTCACCGATAGACATACCCAGGGGTGATGTTTAATCTTGCCACTTTACTGACTTGAAGATGGATTTCTATCACTTATCATTGAATTAAAGATATCAATCATTCATTGGTAGGCCAGTAGGGTCACATGGCATGCTGATGGATTTAAATATTTATTTCTAATAACAAAGTTTTAAAAATCAATATTATTACTAGCATTTTACAAATAAAATACCAAGTTATGCTATTAGCTATAATTAATTGATTAGGCGGATATGATATTCAAAATCAGGTCATCATAATAATTTTTCAGTGTTTTTAGATTAAATGTTATCCAGGGACACTTATGACAAGCCCTGAACATAAAAAGCCTACCTGGAGGTTATGCTATGGCTCCTCTGTTATCATAATGAGTGATTATAAAACCTTGTCAATTCAAACTCTTTACGGACTAGAATGTATCTCAATTTTCCTTCTATTATCAATGCACCTTGGATAAATTCTCCATGGATAAGTCTTGATGATAAAAAACGTCTTTTTGGGATTTCATACTTATTTCATACAGAATATATAATACGAATGGAAGAGATGTAAACAGTTCATATAGTCATGGTGGAGAGAAAGACCAAGATCTGCCCACTTCCAGCTGCCAGTGGTAGAAGTGCCAGAATCTAGTTTCATGGTAAAACATTGAAGAACCTTAGGTAAGATGCTCTTTCTCAAGTAATGGCAGAAAAAGAAGGGTGAATTCATATTTCTTTTTTGATGTGTTCTAGCCAAACCTTCAGTAGATCAAATGATGCCTGAGCACATTGAGGACTAGCCATTGTCTTTGTACTATTGATTTAAATGCTAATATCATCTAGAAATACTCTTTCAAGCAATCTAGATATGATGTTTACTCCATGTGGATACTTACCTTTCCAAGACTCTGTCATAAAAGGCAACACATAGTTGTAAACATTCTTATTTCCTTAGATAACGGGATGAGAAGAAAGCCATACCCAAGCTGTATGAGTACACAGTTTGGGCTGAGCCCAGAGAATGTTTCTAACTATTCCAAGGCCTAGGCCCAGAAGCCTCTAGCCTCCATAGAATCTAGTCTGCAAACCCAAACCTTGAAGACTTCAGCTTCCACCCTCTCTCTGCTAATCTATGTTTAGAATGTTTCAGTCTCTGAGACTTACTGCTGGATAAACTCAACCTTTCTAGCTCCTTTTAAACTCTCACTGGCTGGTTCAACTCTGATGTTCTGGCCCAAACTCCACCCCAAGCTGATTGATTCAACCTGGCTTCTCTCTTGGCTTCTTACTGGATTGCTCTACTCAGCCTCAAACTAACTCTGGAAAACGCTGTAATCAGCTCCTTTTCATTCTCTGGCTTGTTCTCTCTGCAACCCGTCTCTGTAAAACTGTCCCAGTAAAACTGCCACATACACTCCTTCCCACTACACTACTACTTTCTCCTTGTGCTGTTCTCAAGTAGCCTCTCTTTCCTTTGCTGTTCTCCTGAGAGTTGCGTATATCGTATCTCTGACTCATTCTGTCTGCTCTTTACCGATTAGTTACTTTATCTCCCCCTCAATTAGAAGTCACATCCAAACATACCTGCTTCCTTCTCTAAACTAATCTTACTTTCATTGTTTGGGATTAAACATGTATTGTAAGGGTGTGTCTATATTCCAGCCAGATCATATAGACGTAGAAGGTCTTCAGATGTGTTCCCTTGCCAGAGCAGCTATGCTGCCGAAGTAAAATTCCACTACGTGTAGAACTACACAGAACACACCAGTCTTCATTTTCCTTAGTAAGCATAAGGACTGACTATAACTTCTTATGCAGTCATTGAAAATTTCAAATACATTTTATCTACAACTTCATAATCCTTGATTGTATGGATAGAAATATATATATAATATATATGGATAGAATATATATATACATACATGTATATATATATATATACATATATATATATATAAAATACAGTCTCCCTTTCCATGAATTACCATGGAGTTCAAGAACATCAGCCACCAACATTTCATAGGCCTATTCTAGCTGCCCAAGGAGGCCTTTTTGGTTTAACATTATCAATTATACAAATTAATGGGTTTTTTGTGTATGTATGTGACTATGAATGTGCTCATGTAGGAATGCATGTAGTGTTCATGTAGGAATGCATGTGTATGTGTTTATTTGTATGTGGGGGCCAGAGTTCAATGTCAGGTGATTTCCTCAATTACTCTCCTCCTTATTTTTTGAGACAGGGTCTCTCATTGAACCTAGAGTTGGTGCATTCTGCTAGGCTAGGGATACAGATGTTTCTGCACTGTGCCCTCAACATACACACAACAGTTCTGTGGTTGTAGATGTGTACCCAGATTTTCATGAGTACTAAATATCTGAACTCAAATATTCATGTTTGTAAGGCAGAGACTTTAATTTAAAAAAAAGTTTGCTATTTTAAGATTATAATATAATCACAACATTTCTTCCTTCCCTGTCCTCTTTTCAAACCATCCCAGTTACCCCTCTTTGCTCTCTTTCAAAATCATGGCTTTGTTTTTTCATATATGTGTGTGTGTGTGTGTGTGTATCCATGTATCTGTGTTGTATGTATGTGTGTGTGTATTCAAATACATAAACATATCCCTAAATATAAGATACTTTGTATAATGTTACTGGTATGTATGTTTTCAGGGCTGACTATTTGATATTGGATAAACATACTTTTTTTCAACTTGAAATTTTTTTTCAATCTTCCAGAAAAAATCATGTACTTTTTCTTTCAAGTAGATTAAGTTCTTAAAAATTAAGTCCAAGGTCGTTAAAATTGACTCCACTGTTTAAGAGGGACACACAATTAATTGATATGGATGGTATATCCTCCCAATAATTATTCCCAAGCACCATTGGGGCCATCAGGACCCCTGAGAACTGCAAGAAGACCTGCAAGAGTGGTCTAATTTCATATTAATGGTAAGAAGTTATCTACCTTCTTCCCTATGATATCCCCGAACCTAAATGTAGACTTTTCTATATGAGTAATAATGTAATATATTTATAACAGAAGCATTTATGAGAATGTTTTGCTATTGAGTAAAATATGAAATAGAGTTACACGCTGAAAGAAAAAGTTTGCTTTCCTCACTAAACTATTGTATTTCTAAAACTGTATTTATTTTCCATAAAGGCATTGTTTGCTTATGTTGAGACACAACATGTGGATTTTGTTTTTACATATTTTATTTCATGAGTTACATTTTAGTTAGGTAGATTAGTCTGTTTTAGGCTCCTAAACTTCCTGCTGTGGGCCCCCTGGGTGCTGTTATCACTGCCATGGACTACCACTAGAGGATAATGTGTGGTTATTATGTTATTCTAAAAAGTGTAAAGAAGTGCTTTGGTTTTTTTAATCTAATTTTTAAAAATTATTTTCTTTCTTTCTCCATTTTTAATGACATCTTTCTGAGTAGCTCTTGCTTGCCTAGAACTCACTTTGTAAATCAGAATGGCCTCCAATTACAATGATCTGTCTGCCTCTACCTCCCAAGTGCTAAGAATAAATACATGCACCATCATGCCAAGAAAAGCTCTCAGTTTTAACCCTCACATACAATAAATATTATTAATCCCAACCTGTACAAGGAAAGCTTTTAGGGGTCTGAGGAACAAAAACTTGAAAATTGCAGCTTATCAGTATCTCCTATAAAGAACATACACCAACTTACTACTAAGGAAAGCAATTGTGATTATTTCAGGGTTTTTATCTGCTTGACACTTAATTTTCAGCATGTGGTCTAGTTTTTCCAACACTGTCCGTTCAGCCAAGAACTGTTCTTGCTAGCCTGGGACTGCTGTGTTAGAATGTAATTTATATTGAGTTCAACTCACAGAAATCCTCCTGCATCAACCTCCTGAGTCCTAAGGTATGTGCCAGCACACAGAGACTTGTTGCTCTGGTTTTTAAATATAGGCAAGGATTCTCTGGTTCAGAAGGCACTGCATCTATCTCACTCAGAGGGAATCACAAGGATAAGGGTATTCAAACTTCAGACTCTTAATTTATACACTTTTCTACTTTCTGAAAGATACAAAAAGTTGAGTCTAGAGCACATGAAAATATAAATAGCAACATTCTGTCATAAAAAAATGCAAAATAAGGCCCTAATGAGATATGAGATACAATTTCTTACTCTCTAGATCGCCCTGGTAAATTAACAAGTAAATAGCAAAGTTTTATAAGAATGTAAAGAAATGACAACACATATTTTTCCTGCAAGAATGTAAAATGCCGATAAGGAAAATCACCCGGTAATTCTCTACCCAGTTATACATATGAGTCACCATAGGACCTAACAATTCCCTTCTCAGATAAACAACCAGAACACAGAATAAAATGCTGAGAGAATTACACAAAGATAGCAATAAAAGCATTATTCCAAACAGGTTTCAAATATAAAAAAAAATCTCAAAATTTCTCTAGCTGACAAATGGTTGCATAAATTGGGACATATGCATGCAATGGAATACTATACAGCAGTCAAAAATAATGAAGTTCTGATACATGCTATCACAAGGATGATAACTCAAAAATGCTATGCTAAGGAATAGAAGCCAAGTCACAGAGGGCAACAGATTGCGTGATCCCATTATCTGAAATGTTTGTAAAAGTTAATTTTAAATTTATCAAAATTAGATAGCCTTTGTCTGGAGATGGGTTGAAATCAGAATTAACAGTAAATGTTCTTGTGGTTATAAAATTTATTAAACCTGATTTGATGGTAATAGCTGAAGTGCTCCATATAGATACTAAACTTATGAGTTTTTACATATGAAATAAATGAATGTAATTTATCAAATGAGTCTCCATAAAAGACCCTTTAAATGTTGCAAAGATTTAATGACATTTAGAAAGTTTTCTTCTCACCAATTGCTGAAGGGTGATAATGTGGTTAAATATCAACCTAGTAGGACAAAGAGAATAAAACAAAATATAAAACATAGAACTTAAAAAAATTAAAGCAATTATAGAGGAAATACATGAAAATAAGATTAAGAAATAGTGACTCATTTCAATGAGTACAGATTTAATTAATGAAAATTAGTAGGATGCTTTAAAGGGAGTCTGAGACATTACTTATCATGAAGATTTCTGAAAGGCTATTTAAATTAGCACATGCTTTATTTTCCTTACTGAAGGAGGGCTTTTAGCTGAAGGGATCAGCAAGGCATATCTCTTTTTGTACTGAGCCTGTGGAATGAGGTAGATGTCATGCAGCCTATTCTTATCTATTCATCTTTACACATCCCAGAACTTCCTCAACACCAGAGCTCATAATGGCTTCTGTTGGTACTGATAAGCAACAACAATAACAACAAAACACATAGGATGAAATTTTGTTGTTGATAGAATGAAATGAAGCAACTGCATGTGAAATACTGACATCCTTGAGCAGGAAAGCAAGCTAAATTAGACTTAATCTCTATTGTAAATTGAAGCAATTTGTATCACAAAAGAATCCCTGAGAAAAAAGATGTAGGATAAGAAACTTAGTTATTAAAAGAACAATAGTTTAAAAATTATGTATAACAAAGTGAAAGATGGAAAATAACACATGAAAAATGTTAAAGTTTAATATTTGTGTTAAAAATATGAAGCTATAACATCTCTTTACAGTCTCCTATGGACTGTAAAGTATAGGGAGGGGCTAGGGATATAGTTCAGTTATAAAGGATTTGCCTAGCATATACAAGGCTCCAAGTTCAAGCCCACCACTGAGAATGGAGGTATGAAGTTTGAGTCAGCAAGGGTATTAGAACAAACTTGGTTTTCTCCTTTGAGCCAAATGGAAAAAGGGAGAGAGAAAGCAGCAATTAAAGACAAAATAAAATCATGAAAGAAGTACAGGAAAGAGTTCAGAAACTCAGCCAAGATCAATTCTCAGCCGGGCTTGTTTTTCTTTTTCTTTTCTTTTCTTTTTTTTTTTTTTTGATGATTTTTTCCTTTATTTTTTATTTCTTCAAGTTACATCTCAATCGCAGTCCCCTCCCTATACCCCCTCCAGTCCCACTCTCCCACCCTCAACCCCCCATCCTCTTCCCTTTTTTTTTCTTTTAAGTTTAAGGCATATCTTATTTCCCCCTACAGTTTCCCCTTTCAGTCCAACAAATGGCTCTTTCTCTTATAATAATAAATACAATACAAAACAACAGAGGTAATTAGGCCACAGTTATGAAGGTTATATGGCTTAGCGTACATTCCCAATGTCCAGTCCATATGTATTTGGTACCTGACTTTAACATTCCACTATCTAACCATCTCCATGAGTTTAAAGTTCTATATCTGACTCAACATTCATACTAACTTGCAACACAATATTAAAAGTATCTTCTTAGAACCAGAACACACTCTTGACTCCTAAACAACTCAAAATTTAATTATGAGACTCTAGCTATCTGTTCTTCAACCACCTCAGAGACCTGAGAGGGATAAATATATCTGATTTTTTTTTAGAACAAATTCATTTTCTGACACACACACAAACACACACACATGGTTGGGGGTGGGTGTACAAGAGCATGTGTACACATGAACACCTGCTCGATAGGAACTTAACACAGGCTGATGAAATCAAATACTCATTTAATAAATTATCTGTCTATTCACAATACCTAAATACTGGCAAACAATGATTCACCATGTTTTAAAGTCCCCGCCATCAAATACTTTAGTATTTTTTTTTGTTTTGTTATTTTTTCCTTTATTTTTTATTTCTTCAAGTTACATCTCAATCGCAGTCACCTCCCTATTCCCCCTACAGTCCCACCCTCCCACCCTCAACCCCCTATTCTCTTCCCTTTTTTTTCTTTTAAGTTTAAGGTATATCTTATTTCCCCCTACAGTTTCCCCTTTCAGTCCAACAAATGGCTCTTTCTCTTATAATAACAAATACAATACAGTACAACAGAGGTAATTAGGCCACAGTTATGAGGGTTATATGGCTTAACGTACATTCCCAATGACCAATCCATATGTATTTGGTACCTGACTTTATCATTCTACTATCTAAACATCTCCATGAGTTTAAAGGTCTATATCTGACTCAACATTCATACTAACTTGCAACACAATTTTAAAAGTATCTTCTTAGATCTATAACACTCTCTTGACTCCTAAACAACTCAAAATTAAATTATGAGATTCTAGCTATCTGTTCTTCAACCACCTCAGAGACCTGAGAGGGATAAATATATCTGATTTTATAGGAAGTACAGGGCCTGCAGCTTCCCAAACTAAGAAATGACATACCAGTGGCTGCCTGGACAGTTCCCATTTTCTCTCCATACATTACAGCATCGATCTTCAGTCATTTGGCTCCGTTTCTCTAACAGACATTGATTGTAGAGCAGGGGTTATGAAGGACTTACCTACCCTGTCTTGGCAGAGCTAGGCTGACAAATTACCTGCTTCCAGGCTTTGTCCTTTTTGGACAGCATTCTGTCTACAGTTGGAGCAAGGGGCTTTTCCTACCAAGATATAGGCTTGCGAGTAATTAAATCATCTCCCACTGGAGATTCTTCAATGCTTATCTTCTACTTGGAGGAGAATAGGGGGTGCTGTCAGGAGTTGATATGTCTTGATATAAAAAAATCTAAAGTTATGAAAACATCTTTGAATGCCATATTCTGCAGATCTCTTGAGGTTTTTGAAGAGGCCCAATCTATCTCTTATATTAGGGTAAGCAGATGTTGCTTGTCTCTTGCCGGTTTATTTCTGATTAGCTTAGAAAGTAACTATAATAGGCTGTCATAGTACCTAACTGAATGACTGGCTTGCATAACCATTAGTTTGCATTTCTTAATTATTGTAAACAATTTATGACAATTAGTAGTAAAAAGCCAAAACATCCCATTTCATTTTTTTCTTTACCTCCTAACCCTTCCATCCCATTTCTCTGGGGTGGGGTGTCCTTATACAACAGTCCCTCATCTCAGTTGAGAGGTCGTTTGAGGGACAAGAGCCTCCTCATTCATTGGTGGTCTACGAAGCAGTACCATCAGTGAAAAGTGCCTCGTTGCCCGGGAGAGAGAACTACTAAACAAACAAACCAATAAGCAGACAATAGATAAAAAGACTAAAAAATAGAAAAAAATATAACTAATATATAAAAAATAAATAAAAAAATAAAAATTAAAAGTAAGAAGTCTATGTCCAAGTTCCCTTTGGTGTGTTAGTTGTAGTATCGATACCTTCTACTATATAGCTAAAACCCTACTATAAGTGAATAGATGCCATATGCGTCCTTCTGAGTCTGGGTTAGCTCACTCAGGATGAACTTTTCTAGTTCCATCGATTTGGCTGCAAATTGCATAATTTCATAGTTTCTGATGGCTGAGTAGTATTCCATTGTGTAGATGTACCACAGTTTTTTAACCCATTCTTTGGTTGAGGGACATCTGGGTTGTTTCCAGTTTCTAGCTTTTACAAATAAGGCTGCTATAAACATAGATGAGGAAACTTCCTTATGATTCCGTGAAGAGGCATTTGGGTGTATACCCAGAAGTGGTATGGCTGGGTCCTGAGGTAGAGCTATTCCAAGTTTTCTAAGATATTGCCAGAATGACCTCCATAGTGGTTGTAGAAGCCTGCATTCCCACCAGCAATGGAGTAGGATACACCTTTCTGCACACCCTCGCCAGCATGTGCTGTCATTTGAGTTTTTGATCTTAGCCATTCTGACAGGTGTGAGATGGAATCTCAGAGTGGTCTTGAGTTGCATTTCTCTGATGATTAAGGATGTTGAGCATTTCTTCAAGTGTCTCTCAGCCATTATGGATTCTTCCTTTGTGAATTCTCTATTTAGCTCTGTCCCGCATTTTTTGATTGGATTATTTGTTTCTTGGCATTTAATTTCTTGAGTTCTTTGTAGATTTTGGATATTAGCCCTCTGTCAGATGTGGGGTTGGTGAAGATTTTCTCCCAGTCTGTAGGCTGCCGTTTTGTTCGAATGACAGTGTCCTTTGCCTTACAGAAGCTTTTCAGTTTCTTGAGGTCCCATTTATTGATTGTTGATCTCAAGTCCTGAGCTGTTGGTGTTCTGTTCAGGAAGTTGTCGCCTGTGCCAATTAGTTCGAGGGTTTCTCCCACATTTTCTTCTAGTAGATTTAGTGTGACCAGCCTTATGTTAAGGTCTTTGATCCACTTGGACTTAAGTTTTGTACAAGGTGATAAGTATGGGTCTAATTTCATTCTTTTACAAGTGGACATCCAGTTGGATCAGCACCATTTGTTGAAGATGCTGTCCTTCTTCCAATGTGCCGTTTTGGCCTCTTTGTCAAAAATTAGGTGGCCATAAGGGTGTGGGTCTATTTCTGCATCTTCAATTCGATTCCATTGATCTACTGGTCTGTTTCTATACCAATACCATGCTGTTTTTACAACTATTGCTCTGTAGTACAGCTTGAAATATGGGATAGTAATACCTCCAGATGTTTTTTATTGTACAGGATTGATTTAGCTATTCTGGGCTTTTTGTTGTTCCATATGAAATTGAGAATAGCTCTTTCCAAGTCTATAAATAATTGTGTTGGTATTTTGATAGGAATTGCATTGAATCTATATATTGCTTTTGGTAGGATGGCTATTTTTATTATGTTGATCCTACCTATCCATAAGCATGGGAGATCTTTTCATCTTCTAAAGGCTTCTTCCATTTCTTTCTTCAAGGGATTGAAGTTCTTGTTGTGCAGGTCCTTTACTTGCTTGGTTAGAGTTAACCCCAGGTATTTTATGTTGTTTGTGGCTATTGTGAAGGGGGTTGCTTCCCTTATTTCTTTCTCAGCCCATTTGTTTGTTGTATAAGGAAGGGCTTCTGATTTTTTTTTTTGAATTAATTTTTTATCCAGCCACTTTGCTGAAGGTGTTTATCAGCTGTAAGAGTTCTCTGGTGGAATTTTTGGGGTCACTTATGTATACTATCATGTCATCTGCAAATAGGGATTATTTGACTTGTTCATTTCCAATGTTTATACCCTTGATCTCCCTTAGTTGTCTTATTGCTCTCGTAAGAACTTCAAGTATTATATTGAAGAGATATGGTGAAATTGGACATCGTTGTCTTGTCCCTGAGTTTAGAGGAAATGCTTCAAGCTTCCCTCCATTTATTTTGATGTTGGCCACTGGCCTGCTGTATATTGCCTTTATTATTTCTAGGTACGGCCCTTGTATGCCCGTTCTCTCCAGAACTTTTAGCATGAAGGGGTGTTGGATTTTGTCAAATGCTTTTTCTGCATCTAGCGAGATTATCATGTGGTTTTTTTCTTTCATCTTGTTTATATGGTGAATGACGTTGATAGACTTTCGTATGTTGAACCATCCCTGCAATCCTGGGATGAAGCCTACTTGATCATGGTGTATGATACTTTTGATGTGTTCTTGAATTCGGTTTGCTAGTATTTTATTAAGTATTTTTGCATCTATGTTCATGAGGGAGATTGGTCTGAAGTTCTTTTTCTTTGTTGGGTCTTTGTGTGGTATAGGAATAAGGGTGACTGTGGCATCATAGAATGAGTTTGGCAATGTTCTTTCAGATTCTATTTTGTGAAAGAGTTTGAAAAGTGTTCATGTTAGTTCCTCTTTGAAGGTCCGGTAGAATTCCGTGCTAAAGCCATCTGGCCCTGGGCTTTTTTTGGTTGGAAGATTTTTAATGACTGTTTCTATTTCCTTAGGGGTTATAGGGCTGTTTAATCTGTTTATCTGATCTTGATTTAGCTTCGGTAGGTGGAATCTATCAAGAAAATTGTCCATTTCACTTAAGTTTTCAAATTTGGTGGAGTATAGATTTTTAAAGTAGGATCCAAATATTCTCTGGATTTCCTCAATGTCTGTTGTTATTTCTCTCTTTTCATTTCTGATTTTGTTGATTTGTATTTTCTCCCTCTGTCTTTTAGTTAATTTGGCTAAGGGTCTGTCTATTTTGTTGATTTTCTCGAAGAACCAACTCTTGGTTTCATTGATTCTTTGTATAGTTCTTTTTGTTTCTAAGTTTTTTTTTTTTTCAGCCCTAAGTTTGATGATCTCCTGCCTCCAACTCCTCTTCGGAGTGTTTGCTTCTTTTTTTTCCAATTCACCCAATTTAGCTGTTAATTCGCTAATATGAGCTGTCACAATTTTCTTTTTGGAGGCACTTAGTGCTATGAACTTTCCTCGTAGCACAGCCTTCATTGTGTCCCATAGGTTTGGGTATGTTGTGTCTTCATTTTTGTTGGATTTTAAGAAGTCTTTGATTTCCTTCTTTATTTCTTCCCTGACCCAGTGGTCCTCTAGTAAAGAGTTTTTCAATTTCCATGTGAGTGTAGACTTTCTGTTGATTCTTTTGCTATTGAAGTCCAGCTTTATTCCATGGTGGTCTGATAAGATACAAGGGGTTATTTCAATTTTCTTGTATCTGTTGAGGTTATCTTTGTGTCCAACTATATGGTCGATTTTGGAGAAGGTTCCATGAGGTCCTGAGAAGAAGGTGTATTCTTTTGTGATTGGGTGAAAAGTTCTGTAGATATCTGTTAGGTCCATTGGTTCATGATCTCTGTTAGACTCATTATTTCTCTGTTTGGCTTCTGTATTGATGATCTGTCCATAATTGTGAGTGGGGTGTTGAAGTCTCCCACTATTAAAGTGTTTGGATCGATGTGTGATTTAAGTTTTAGAAGCGTTTCTTTTATAAATGTAGGTGCCTTTGTATTTGTGACATAGATGTTCAATATTGAGATGACCTCTTGGTGGATATTTCCTTTAATGGGTATGTAATGCCCTTCTCTGTCTTTTTTTATTAACTTCTATTGGAAGTCTATTTTGTTTGATATTAGGGTGGCTACTCCAGCTGGTTTCCTGGGTCCATTTGCTTGGAAAACCTTTTCCCAGCCCTTTACTCTGAGATAGTGTTTATCTTCAATAGTGAGGTGTGTTTCTTGTATACAGCAAAAAGATGAGTCTTGTTTAAGGATCCAGTCTGTAAGTCTGTGTCTTTTTATTGGTGAGTTGAGTCCATTGATGTTGATGGATATTAGTGACCAGTGGTTGTTATTTCCCATTATTTTGGTATAGGTGGTTGTCTTGTGTTTCTTTTTGTTTAGTTGCTGTGGAGGTTTCTATTTCCTCTGTTTTCTTGGGTGTAGTTATCTTCTCTGTGTTGGAATTTTCCTTCTAGGATCTTCTGTAGGGCTGGGTTTGTGAGGAGATATTGTTTGAATTTGATTTTGTCATTGAATATCTTGTTTTCTCCTTCTATGTTGATAGAGAGTTTTGCTGGGTATAGTAGTCTGGCTGGGCACCTATGTTCTCTCAGGGCTTGTAGGACATCTGTCCAGGCCCTTCTAGCTTTTAAAGTTTCTGAGGAGAAGTCAGGTGTGATTCTGATGGGTCTGTCATTGTATGTGACTTGGCCTTTTTCTCTTACAGTTTTTAATATCCTGTCTTTGTTCTCTACATTTGGAGTTTCTATTATTATGTGGCGAGAGGAGTTTCTTTTCTGATCTAATCTGTTTGGTGTTGTTTTTCTAATCTTGGAATTCTATTTTCCTCCAGGGACAGTACCACAGACTCCTCCCTGCTTTCTGGAGCTCTGACTGTATCCCAACTCTGAATCTTTATCTAGGGAAAAGGGGATTAAAAAAAAATCAACGTTCAGAAGTGCCAGAATCAATTGTATCTTGTAAGCATTCCAGCTTGGGCTCCAGCTAATTTGAACAAGGAGCCTTCTCACTTACAAGATGAAGGCACTGCATTCTATGTTATGCCAATAACTTGGATTCTCTATACCACTGTTCGGGTGACTCGCTTTGCTTTTTCTGGGCCATTGTCAATATGTCTCTTTCTTGAGTTCTATTCATTTCACATTTGATTTATAGTTACATTAGAGGTAGTCAGATTTTAGCTATATAATCCATGATATCTATACCACAACCAATGCACCAAAGGGAACATGGACATAGACTTCTTCTTTTTCTCCCTGTCAATGGGACACTTTTCCCTAATGGTGCTGCCTTGTAGGCCTGCAGTGTATGAGGCGGCTCTTGGCCCTCATATGACTGCTGAACTGGGGTGGGGGACTGTTATGTAGGGACACTCCACTTCTGAGGAGTGGGATGGAAGGGTTAGGGGGTAGATGGTGGGAGGGTGGGACTGGGAAGATTGGAAAGAGTACACTATGGAGATGTAATCTGAAGCAATAAATAAATAAGAAAAATATTAGAGGTCCTAATGGCTTGATATTTGCAAACTCCAGTTACCTTGAAAGCCCATGTGATTTCATAGCTAAATTTAGTTTACCAACAATGTCTGGCATATCTATTATATACTCACTCTGCAATATAGGATCACACTTGAGGTCTCTATAATAAGCAAATGAGTAAACATTGTGTCAATCAATGTGGTCATCCCAGCATCGTCCCAACACTCATGGTCACTGTTAAAGATGTTTTTCTGAAATGTAAACTTGTTCATTGATAAATTCTAAGTTTCTGTTTGGAAACAAAAAGCACCTCAGCCACCATCAAATCTTTATGTCCCCATTCTAGTAAATTACAGGCTATCAAAATGGCACACATTTTGAAAGTTTATAATATGCAAATGAGCTCTTTCTGCCATGCTGTAACTTGAGATAATAAAGAACTTTGAAAATAAATACTGTGGAAGTGAAACCTGGTATCTTTGGCTACCAGATACCAGGCTATTTTAACTAAGCTCATTTCAAACTGTAATAGCAGCAAAATTAAGCATTAAAGTTAAAAATAAAAGAGCATTGTTGGCTCAAATAAGAAATAAGACTAATTGGATACACATATGCCTACTAGTCTGTATATCTTAAGTGTGTGGCTCATCAGTAGTTATTAATAAAGTTGGCAGAAATAATGGACATAGTAAATTACATTTTAGACTCTTTTTTTTCTGCAAATTTCTTTGATATTATCTTCTTAAATGAGTCATAAAATAAAATCTAAGAAAAACATAAACACTCAGACATAAAAGTACATCAGTTCTTTTGCAGTGACCTTTTCATACTTGCTATTGTGATGATGCATTGCTAAATGAGATGCATAAATAATAAATAAAAATAAATGTTATCTATTTCCTATTTAAATTTATGGAATCTGGTCCTCTACTCAATAGAAATAAGTTATCAATAATATATCAACGCTTGAAAAGAAATTGAAAAATATGGAGGTCAACACCAAGTTTTAAAGCTAGCCATGAGTTCATTTGTTGTTTATTTTTGACTTACTGGATTTTAGACAACATATATACACAAAACGCATACACAAACAAGTACAAGCACACACACAAACATAAACACTCACATATATATATATACATACACCATCTTCAAAACATATGTGTGTTTCTCATTTTTCCAAATAATAAACTATGAGTAAAAGCATAAATTATAATTTAGTTATGATCTCAGACTCCAAGAATAAAAGTAAAACTGTACTAAGTTTTATCTACTAGCTCAGCAAGTGATAGTACTTATTCAGGTTCTAGACCATTCTATGTAATATGGGAATACTTTGTATAAATGTACTGTTTCCAAGGTTGAGATCATGTCATGTTTAGCTTTCTCAGAACACACCAAAATACATAAATCAATCAATAAACCTCATCAAAGAAGTTCCTTTGTGTGGCAAAGTCTACTCTAGGGATCCATTTCTACTCAAAATGCAGCGAGGAAGTGGCCATGGTGTGCTCCACCCAAACTTGTACATGTAAAATACAATCACTACAACTAAGACTCAGGGAACTTTGACAGTATGGGCGTGGAAAGATTGGAAGAGTCAGCAACCCCAAGATGACTGTTGCTAGGTAACGCCTTCCACATTTGACAGGGAAGTTACATCCATGACATCTCAACAATATGGTTGCCTATGTAGACCTGAATAATGACTATACAGGACAAGAAGGCTCCATGCTAGATAAAACACTACAAGTATTTAGTGTCTGGTGAGGAAGGGAGGATAACTTCCAATCCAAGTGGTGAACCCTATATGCACACACATATGAACAATATTAAATAATTGTGTGCATTATATAAAATAATAAATAAAGAAAAGGAGGTCCTGTAGGACATTGGAGGTGATGGATAAGAGACATAAAGGAATGAAATAATGTAAATATATTGTATTCATGCATGAAACTCTCAAATAAAATATCAACTAAAAAAGAATTTACCAGTTGACATGCTGACATGGAAGGGAATGCTCAGAAGGCCACAAACCTCAACAAAGAACTAAAAGCAGCTAAGGGATATTGAGAGCAGGAGAAACAGTTTTCTCTAGAGAACACCTCCAACTGTTTATCCAGTATCAAGTGTTCAGCCCTGAAATTATATACATACAAGTTGCATTATACAGACTGAACATATTATATCTATATATTAAGAAATATATAGAGAAAAAGAGGTCACAAATTTAAATAGAAGTGGAGTTGAGGGTTACATGGGAAATAGTGGAGGAAACTAAGAGGAGAGGGAAAGTGATAATAATGACACTGTAATGAAAAAAAATGAAAAATCAATAGAAAAAAAGAATTGGGGAGATAAAAATTCTTTCACCCAAACATTTTAAAATATGTATATATATGAATAACACCAAACTAAATTATGCACTTGAAATCTTAACATGGTTCATCATCATGACTAAGGAAAACTGAGGGGAAAAGGCAGAAATTGTTTTCTATGAAGGAAAAAAAAATCAACATTTTCTTAGACAACGACTGTTTAGAACATGATGCTGTATAAAGCTCATAAAAGATTATATATTTATTGCTTATTTTGTTAAGTAGAGCTTCTCCTGTTAACCACCTACTTTGTACATCTACAAGAAAAGAAACTAACTCTATGAAATAACCATTGGTCACGTGGTTTACTAATTTCTTGGACATACCAATAAAACTGAGCATGCATTGCCTTAAAATGGTAGAAGCTATAGCATGGGATCTTTCTTCTTCTTGCCCAATATTGTGGAGCATTCATTATCCATGGTTCATTACTATTGGGATGACATTAATTATCCTATTTTACCTGCTCAGTGACCACTGTATGTAAAATTTTTAAAGCCTTAAAAAAAATTACCAACTGAAAAATACATGTCAGTTTGAGAAGGATATTGTCATTGTAATATTCTCATAATAAATTTCCCAAGCTAATTTCTCATGCTACCTTCTGCTAAATTCTCATACTAAATTTACCACAAGTTTGCTGTTTTATATGAGTAATTGAGTAGAAAATGCTCGGGTATTATGCCACTGTGATAGGCTGTGTGACTCTAGTCCCAGGATTCTACAGACTGAAGTAGAGGGAACCTGAATATGAAGTCACCCTGAGCTATATTACTGAGGCTGTGGAAGAATATGAAGTCAAAAAAGCCATCTAAATCTGTATATTTAGTACATTTTCAGCTTTCTGGGTATTGATTCTGTGTGTATAGTTTTGAGTATTGCAAAATTTAGAAATTCCAAAAAAAAAACCTAATAAAAATAATTTAGCTTCTATTACACTTACATTTTTAAAAATTTCTCCCTATACTCCCAAATTCAGTCTTGCTTTTAAAAATCCATGATTTCTGTGGAAAGAAACAATGCTTCAACAGATGGAATATCATCAATCAGTTCAGGAACCATGCTGAGCTGAATGAGCTTAAAAGTGAATCCTTGCCCAGTCTAGCCTCAGATGACTACAGCTCTGACAGTAACTCATCCCTCTCTAAGATTCTAAAAAGACTCAGTTAATTCATGCCTGACTCTCTGACCCATGAAACCATCAGATATTGTGATGAGTCTGCTGCAATGTTAGCAGGCAGCAAAGGACAGTGAGTACACCTGGGAAGAAACAGAAATCAGCAGGTAGTTGGATAGGAAGAAAAGAAAACATCAAATCCAGTCACAGACTACATAACTCTTCTACCTTTTGTATGGTAACAGTTTCAACTGTAAGAGGCTGTATCTGCAAAACGGTCTTTAAATATGATTGCTTTTGTGAGAAAAATACCTTTGGGTTTTGAGGTGATAGGTGTCACTTATACAGTAATTCTTTTTTCATACAAAGTCTTTTGAAATACAATAATTTCATGATCATAAGTAAATGACAGCAGTGAACTGGAAGACTGTAAGAGGACAACTCCAGACATTCTTCAGTTCCCCAAGTAGGCTATTTTCTTTGCAGGAGCAACATGAGACATTCATGGCAGGGACTGTGTTATTATTCAGTAGAATTATTCATGGATTTTATCATGAACAGTTTTAGGGGGAAGCATTTTCATCATGGTTGAGAACATACTGTCCAACCCACTGCTCTATCCTCCTCATTTGTGAAAAGCCTTTTCTTTTGTAAAGTGTTTTAATAGGCTGTATTGGGAGTATTATGAGCTCCTCTACTAAAGAGTCTAAAGGGAGTTGGGACAAAGACCATGTTGGGGGAATTCAGAGCAGAGGGCAGGAAGGGAGCCCACAGCCTTCCTGAGTTTGTAGCTACACATATTACAGAAACATTTTATTGCTATAAGGAACAGAGGGATTGTAATAGAACCCCAATGAAACAGCTCCTCACTCTAATGAAGATGGTCACTACCATAAAGTTAAAAATTAACACACACTGTAAGCATCTGACAATAAAAGGAATCCATGATTACTGTTATCAGACATGTAAGCTAATGCAGACATCATCTAAAACACTACAGAGTCCATCACTATGGATAACTACATACATTAGAATGTATCAACTAATGAATGGATGGATAAAGAGAATGTATATATAAATAATGGACCACTATGCATTTGTGAAAGAGAATGGCACTCTGGTTTGAGTAACTATCAAGATGAAATTGGAAATGTCATGTTGCAGGTAGGGGAGGCACAGAAAGACAACTACCATATGATGTCACACATATTTAGAATCTAAAAATGTTGATGTGACAGAGTTGTGGGAGGACATGGGGGTGACCCCAGCTGAGACTCCTAACAGCTGGGATACCAAGACTGAAGTGACTACCTTCTGGAGCCAGGCAAGACTTCTAGAAAAGGGAGGAGAACTGACCCACCCACAAAACCTTTAACCCAAAAATTTGCCCTGCCTACAAGATGTGCAGGGATAGAGACAAAGCATAGATTGAGGGAATGGACAACAAATGACTGGCCCAAATTAAGATCCACCACATGGGAGAAAGCCATACCCCGATAATATTAATGATACTCTGCTATGCTTGCAAAAAGGAACCTAGCATAACTGTCATCTGAGAGGCTTCACCCAGCAGATAATGGAAACAGATGCAAAGACCCACAGGCAAACATTAGTCTGAACATGGGGAGTCTGGTAGAAGAGTTAGGGGAAGCATTGAGAGAACTGGAGGGGTCAAGAACACCATAAGAAGACTTACATAGCCAACTAACCTGGGCCCATGGGAGATCATAGAGACTGAACCACCAACCAAAGAACATGCATAGACTGGGACTAGGCCCTCTGCACATATGAAGCTGTTGGGCTGCTTGGTCTTCAAGTGGGTCCCCGAACAATTGGAGCAGGGTGGTCTCTGAACTGGATGCCTCCCTTTGGATCCTTTTGCCCTACAGGCTACGTTGCCTATCCTCACTTAGTTCTGATGTAACATGACATGCCAGGGTGGGTTGGTAGGTTGGGGGGAGGGGGCGGAGACATGGAGAAGGTGGGTAGGATGGTGGGACTTGGAGGAGAGGAGGCAGTGGGGCTATGATTGGTATGTAAAATGAACAGATAATTAAATTAATGGGAAAAAAAGAAGTTGAAGGTAGAATGGGAGTTATTGGAGGAGGGAAGACAGAGTGTAATATAGGGAAAGGGGACAAAGAAAGAGGGCAAATATAGAAGAAATGTTTGTTACCTCTGGGATCAAGGAATGGAAAATAACTACAAGTTTCCGGAAAACATAAATAAAGGAAGCAATTCTCATATTTTGCTGATAATAAATAAAACACTAGAAATCATTATCTAATGAGAAAAAAATTCCTGGGTATATTGATGAAGGGGCAATAGCAAGAACCTTGTTTTATTGTCATTTCAGTATAATGGATGAGAATACCAATATCATCAGCTTAAGACTGGGATGCTACTGGACAGTTTGATTATATCAAACACAAATGGTGAGAATTGCTTTTTCTTTGATAGTCTCAAATTTTATACTATTTACATGTCTCCTCTTTGAAGGATTCACTTTGTGTACTCTAGAACAAAACACAATTATGCATATTCACAGAGGGACAACTGCAGATCCTGTGGGATAAACAGAGGATCTTCATTAAGTGACAAATAATCCTTAAACAGCAAGCAGCTGATCATCCAATGGTAAACAGTCATTCTTTGGTTATTTTCCAAGTAAACATAAATAATAAACTTTACCCAGTGCTTTGTAAATATCAATATTTTATTTGAGACTAAAATTATATAAACAAAAATAAACTTGTTCTCTAGGCTCATTTACAAAGTATGGAATAATTTGAGAGTTTGTGCATCTCTAACCTGCTGTTGGGAATCTCTCCCAAAAATATTATAACATGATCATTCAAATGTCACTGCTAATTTACAGAGAATTTACTATGTACTCTCCCATTCACAACATGCAAGGTTCTTACAACCTTAGTGATTAGTTCTTATTTCTTCTAATTTTTCTTACAGGGAAGAAGCAGGAAGAGGAGATTACCACCAGAATGTAGACTCCTTAAAGTAACAGTTTTATAAGAAAATGCTATGTGCCAAACCTGAAAACTGGCAAATGTAATTTTATATCTATCTAAGAATATTTAATAATATGATTTCATCATGAGATTAATAACACCTCTTCAAATGATGATATATTTAGCATCTAAGTTGGATGTACAAGAATCACAGGTAGATGGCTTAAACACTAAGCTTAGATAAATACATGTAAGCTGCAGAAGCATATACCCATAGTCCTAGAACTCAGGAGCAGACACAGGAGGATCACACATCTAAGATGATTCCTGTTTCAAATCACCAACAGATAAATAAACAAATAACAAAAACCAAATAAAACGTAAGTTCATTGCCATCAACTACAATGTAGAAAATAAAAATAAATTCTGATTCTATTAGAGTAGGCAGTATGGGGATTTGTTATGGGGATGCAAAGGCAAACTAATAGTGGTGTCAATTTTATATATTATTTCTTAATTAAGTCTATAAAATACCTTTATTTTCACCAGATTATCTTTCAAAAACATTATGGTTTATATGCTTAAAGATCTATCATGTATTACATTTTATACAACAAAACAAAGTCGTGTTTCCAAAACTGATTCATTTAATAGTACAAAACACAAATGTAATTCCAAATAGCAGATATTTGGTGACTTACATAATACTAATTTCAGCTTTTATTTGATTTAACCCATGATTTTACTGTCTATGAGACAATCATGTCTGGAATAATTGCCATTTTGTATAAATGCCACAAACAAGGTACCATGTATATCAAAATGGTAAAGAAGTGTTAAATAAATGGAGGTCTTCATGCCAACTTACTTAGGAAAGTTTTCTAGAAAAAAAGGAGATAGTGTTTTGGGGCGGGGGGGGGTTAAGAAGTAGAATTTCAATAAGTAAGAATTAAAACTTGAATGGAAAGAATAATCCAGTATGCTCAATAGGTCACTGAGTCTGAAAGGAACCAGAAAAAGGGCACAGATACCTGTACACTCCATGAATCTCTTGGGTGTGTTCTTTTAGAACATTAGAGTCCCTCCTCCCTCATTTATTTAATTCCCATAGGTTATTTATAACAGGAAGCCTCCTTAGAGAGCAAGAACATGGAAAAAGAACAGTGGTGATGATAGTATTGATAAATTACTCAACAAACTGTCAGTGATCTGACTGAACAAAATAAGAAAGTATGATAGACGTACCCTTGTAATCTTACGACCAAAGTTCACTTGATCAAACTTTAGTCAGGCTTCAGAAGCCTGGGAACTTGAACAGGCCCAAAAATTGGAGGTCAATTTGCCCCAGGAATTGTCATGTGTTTCCCCTCTTAGTTTAGAAGCTCTAACCATTACCAGGAGGCCAAGTTCTCACTTGGGTATGGCCAGTTCCCAGAGCAACAAGGAGAACAACAGAAATCATGGGTTGCCAATGGTCATGAGTTTGGAAATCCCCACCTAGTTTCTTAGGTCACCTATGCTAACCAATGAAAGCACTGTTGCTTGGTGATGCTTGATTCTGCCTTGCTGAAATGCACTTAACCTGAACTGAGTTTCTGCATGGGATCTCCTCCCTCTCTTTGCTTGGAGAGTCTGTGAGGTTGACCCCAGCATGATGGCCAATAAAATGCTCTTGTGTTTGTAATGTTCTCAAGTCCCTGGTGATTCCTCATTCAGGTTCAGAAATCTGTTTCTTGAACCTAACACTAAGAGTTTTCAAAAAGGAAAAGGATAGAGGAGACCAGTCATCCCCAATGCTATGTTGACATTCATCCTTGAAGTCTTCCAAGGTCATGCAGCCCAATAACATGCATGCTCTGGGCCATTAGAGGCCACATAATAAGCCATTGTCATTCAATATGGCCAAGACTTCTTTCATGAAATTCCACTCATTGACAAAGACTTTAGTTTCACAAGATTCTGTTGAGTTGTCTCAGCTGAGAAAAAAGGTGAAATGTTAAGGGAGAAGTAAGTCACATAAATATGTTTTAGACTAGGATTCATTTTTTTACTGAACTAAAACACATACTGCAGTGGACTGTTTTCATAGCTGACAAAATCAGTTATGAAACAATAAAAATGACATAATTCTGCTTGTTGGTGGTTACCTTAGGGAAAGAGAGGATGGTGAAATGGGAGGCAGAGGAAACTTCCAAGACTGGAGACAATTCTGCTTTGTAAGATGCCCCTCCAGGACATGGTTACTTACTTTATTATCATTGGATAACCTTTCTTATGCATGTTATACTTCATCAAAAACATAAACACATTTTAAAAGCAGCCAGTTACATATTTTTAATATTATGTAAACATCTCTATTTTTGGGTCCTACTTTTTGTTTCTTAATAAAACATTCTTAATATCTTAGAATATTCAGAAAGTCATTAATGTTTCCTCTAAAAAACATTTATTTTTAATATTTAAAACATCTAGTGTCAGGCTGGAGGTACATATAGTTAGATACTTTCTAAATTATTGTTGGGTCAAATGTCATATCCCATCTTAAACCAATGGCTAACTCAGAACTGAAAATGGTTAGATTTGATTTTAGTAACTCCCATGCCATTCTTAGTCTCTTGGCTTCATAGTGTGCTGTAGAGAGGCAGACATCTGTTAGCATGCACAAAAATAAAATATTGTTATCTGACTGTCTGCTTTTTTCAAAAACAAAGAATCAAGTTGTACTTTTTGCCTGAGGGAAAATCTCAAGAAAATGAGCTCCTGTCTTGTATTTTCTTTTTCCAAAATAAGAATTAAAACATGGAAGTTAAACAATCCACATGCATTAAAACAGGCAGCTGGTTAGAATCTGCTAGCTCATCCTATTAGGGATGTAATCAATCCAGAAATCAGAGAGCCTGCATCTCCCCACTCCACTTGAAGTTCAGAGGGAGATATAGAAAAAAAGGAAAAAAGAAAACATACCCACAAATAAACACAAGTAGGTAGGAGGAGGTGGAGATGAGCTGATCCAGGGAGTTTTTACCACAGGGAAAAAGACACACTGATGTAAATCTCAGGAGATAAAACTTGCTTTCAAAGAGTATTTGAAGAAGCCTTTTGTTTTGTTTTGCTATGCAATTGGGAAAAAGAATAAAAATGGAATAAAAGATAAAGAACTAAAATGTAAGGAGCATTGTAAAATAATCATGTGGGGATATCTAAGACATTAGTGAAACTTCTCTGAACATTGTGGGGGGGGGGGGGTCATTCCATGGGATGGAGTGTCTGAGAAAGAAACTGGGCTAGTTCCCAAAGCAGAGCTCCAATAGCAGGCTCTGCTGCCTTCTCTCCTATGACAATAATGGAAAACATAAACTACAGTGAGCCTTTCCATTCAACTCTGAAGTCAGATCATCTGAATTTTGAGTACTTTTAACATTACAGTTAAATGTAGGAGAACAGAGAGTCTATTACAGATCAAGAGGACAAGTGAAAGTCCATATTCTTCCCAGCTTATTCACTCTGCCAACTCTCAGCCTATTTATTTAGTTGTACACATCCTGTACCTGATAAAACATATGGAAGCTTATCCCACTAAGATTTGTTAATGTGAGTGGGAGGTGGTTCAGCAATTAGGAGTATATGCACTCTTTCTATAGAAGAGTTGAGGTCAATGGCTAGCATCCATGTTGGGTCCCTCACGACTAACTGCCTGTAACTGTAGTTCTAGGGGAATTGAATTCCTCAGGCCACAGTTGGCAGCTGAACTCAAGGGTCCACAAATACACACACACACACGCACACACACACATGCACACACGTACATGCATGTACACACACGTGCACATGCATGCATCCTCATGTAAAAAAAAGTTTGGTTGAGTACCATTCACAATTCACAAAGAAACACAACATCTGACTCTGTATCCATAGGGTAATGTAAAAGATAAACTCTCACTTGAGAATATTCTGTATCATCTATAGTTTTTGTCAATTTTGGTGGTATGACAGTTATAGGGTAGGCTGATGTGCATTCATTCAGGCATGCAGGTGGATGTGTGTGTGTGTGTGTGTGTGTGTGTGTGTGTGTGAGTGTTTATGTGTGAACATTCTTTTGTCGTTCCTTATTTAATTAAGTAACACTGGGAAAAAACTAAGACTATATTTTGTGTCTTTATGAAAAATAATTATTATTATATAATATGTTTAATAGTGTTACCAGCATCAATTATTGTATTGAATACAGAGAACCATTATAATACACTTTTGATTTTATTTTATCATTTTAATTTTAGAAACAGAGTTTTAGGCAGAGTGACCTGGCCTCAAACTCGGTATGCATTATACCACTTTACTTCGTGATCCTCTTGTGTCCAGTCCCACCACCTGAGTACTGAGGTCAAAGACATGTGCATCATGCTTGTTTTACTTGAAGCTGGGCATGAGCTCAGGTCTTTGTGTTTACTATAAGTATTCTACCATTGAACCACGTCCCGAGTCCCATAAAGGACCTTTCAAACATTATAAGGCTCCATTTACAGTTTAAGAGCAATGTAGTAGCAGACTAACATATAAACAATGGATAGTAGGATTTTTTTTCCCATCTTTGAGTCTTGAGACACAATAATATAATATACATATGCTATATTATATTTATTATATTATATTATATTATTATATTATATTTATTATATTATATTATAATGTTTATTATCACTACATCACCGTTGCAAAACCAAACTCAATAGCAATGTCAATTTATGCTTCAGCTCATATAAAATGTGAATTCAGCCGGTTGTGGTGGTGCACGCTGGCAGGATTTGCTGAAGGAGGCAGAGGCAGGAGGATCACGAGTTCAAGGCCAGTCTGGGCTACACATTAAATGTAATAAAAATGTGAATTCAAATGTGAAAATATAAAATTTTTTTAAAAACTGTAGCATTTTTATGCATATTGATCTGGCCTCAAATTATATCCATATAAATTCATATATCTATATATGTTTATATATGTACATATATCTATATCTGTATCTACATCTATATCTATATATGTTGCAATGCATGGGGTGCTACAGGATAGATATAGAAATCTTCTTTCCTACTGTACATCATGTCTTTTAACCTTAACAGTGTTAACTGGAGTCTTGTTTTGCTTTTTGTTTTTTTAACTTTTGATGAAATCAAAATTCTTTTTGTTTCTTTCCTAAGTTATGGTTTGGCATTCCATGAAGTAATGCTTAACCAGTCATGAAAAACACTATCTTTTTTTTAAGCATTTATATTTTCACATTTGAATTCAATTTTATATGAGCTGAAGCATAAGTTGGCAATGTTATTGAATTTGTTTTTTTTCTAGGTTTTGCAACTGATGATCTAGTTTTTCCTGGACTGACCATGGAAAAAGATATTCTTAAACCTTTCCTTGTGCCTGTGAAGATTTGAAGAATCACTTTATATATGGACACTCATTATTCACTGATTACATGTTTAAATTTTTGAAGACATCATTGTCAGTTGCTACAGTTTTGTTGTAAGTCTCAAGGCTTTGTAAATTTCTTTTTTTTTCCGAATAATCTTAGTCCTTCTGATTCTATTTTGTTACCATATGAAATGTATAGAAGGTTTCTCCAAAACTCAAAATAATTGATAATATTTTGACAGAAATTATAATGTATTTAAACAACAATTTGGGAATAACATACATGTAAATTATACAAATATTCTAATATCTGAACAACATATATCATATCAGATTGTTTATTTATTCATTCCTTAATTTTGCTACATTAGCCTTTTTCTAGTTCGTACTTTATACAGGTAACTTTGTAAAAAAATATACCATAATATTTCATTTCTTAAAACTATGCAAATTGGTATTCTTTATAATTTAGGTTGTTCATTGCTGGTTCGCAGAAATGCATATTTGCAACTCATAATCATGTCATTGCAATTAAATGTTTTACTTGGTCTTTTCTAGTTCACTAGCCTTTGACTTTTTCTATTGTCTTATTGTATGGGTGGGTCTTTTAATACACTGTCAATAGGAACATTTAAATGTGCTTAACTGTTAAGGACATTTAACTGTTCCTTGTCTTGTCCCAATGTTAGGAAGGAATCCTTCACTCTCTTAACTACTGATATGGTATTAGCTGTATGGATTGGTTTTGTTTTATTTTATAACACAAATAAATTGCATACAAATAAATTGTATACAAGCAAAATTACATTTCATTTTATTTTGCTTTAAATACAAATAAATATTTGTATTCATTCAGTATTGTTTATCTCTTTATTTATTGCTAGTACCTCTTTAAATCAAACCTGGAGTATGTGCTTCTATATCTAATCCACATAGAATTTTTGATATGAATAAAACATGTACCTTCTCTTTATTTCTGGTATTATCTGTTTATGTGCTGCTTTTCAGAGTCCGCAGGATGGGTCATGAGGAATTTTCAAACATGAAACTGTCCTTGCTACTCAGAGCTTTCATGTACAAGTTTTTGTGAGACATACGCTGTCATTTCACGAGTGTAGAATGGGGAGTGGCTGAATCATGTGACTATTATGTGGCAGTGTTTGGGAGCAGCCAGAATGTTCTATAAAGTATCTGTACTGATTGATGTCCCCACTAGTACTGCACAAGAATTTGAATTTACCTGCAATATTTATTATTATCTGTTTCACAGCATGTGAGCATCAGTGTTAATCATAGAATCAATTCACGTCACTAAATGTATGTGCATAGTTTACAGTGTGTTTAGTAGTTTATTGATATTTTTTTTCTTTTTTTGTCTTTTAGTGCCCGGATCAAATCTAGAGCTTTGTCCCTGGCTAGACAATTGCTCTATCACAGAGATACATTCCCTATTGTACTTTAAATGCCTGTGTTCCTGCCTGAAGTGACATCCTTTTTATTTATATGTGTGCATGTGTGTGCATGCGTGTGTGTGTGTGTGTGTGTGTGTGTGTGTGTGTGTATGGTATGCACATGTGCATGTGTGCATGCGTGTGTATGTGTCAGAGTTTCATGTAGCTAAGGTGTCCTGAATCCCTTTTAAACCCAATGATGAATTGAACTTGAACTTGTAATCTGTTAGCCCCTACCTCACAAGGACAAGGATTATAGGCGTATACTCCACCTCAGCAACTTTATAGTGTGGAGGTTCTAATACAAGAGTCTTTGTATGCTAGACAAGTGTTCCACCAACTGAGATATAGATGCAGACCCCCCCTATGGCTTCTTGGTGACATAAAGCCCTTGACCTACCAGAGAAATGTGTACCCTGTCTACTCAACTTTCTCACAGAAACAGACTGCTCTTTGCATCACCTGACTTATAAAAACTTAAGCGTCTATTCGATTAAAAGAGATTTAAATTATATTCAGTGTAATTTTTAATTTATCTACACATAAGTGTAAAGTAATTATTTTTTACATTCTTTCCCTTAGAAAGCACCTTAGTTTTGCTTTAAATTCTGTGTATATGGATATTCATTTGTATGTGTATCTGCATACCTTGAGTGCATAGTACCTGAAAAGGCCAAAAGGTGGTGCTGGATCGCCAAGTACAAAGTTATAGAGGGTTGTTGACTAACTGCCCTGTAGTTGCTGAGAATCAGTAGAGCGACCCTGGCGATAACAATTCCTCCAGGTCAGGCCTTATGTTCAGGGTACTTACAGTTGACCAAAAAATAGTTGGACTGCACTTTTTTCATGTGTGTTTTCATTTGGTTACAGTTGTTGGTAGTTTGTTCCTTTTATTTTTTTCCTGTTTGTTTGTTTGTTTTGAGTTTTTTCATTTTGAGGGTTTTGTTGTATCAAATTATTATTTTTGTTTTGCTTTGGTTTTTTTGAGAAGGAACTTAAAGTTGGGTGGGTAAGGAGGGGTGATCTGGAAGAATTTGGGAGAAGGAAAGAATATGATCAAACTATATTCAAATTTAAAAATTTGTTTTAAATAATTAAAAATAATACCATTGATAGAGACCAAGAGAGAAGAAAGAAGAGGGGAGAGAGACCAAGGGAGAGGGAGGAAGATGGTGAGAAAGAGAAAGAAAGAGCAAGAGAGCTAAAGGACAAGAGAGTGAGAGAGGGAAAGGGAAGGAGAGAGAGGAGGAGAGGCAGAGGAAGAGAGAGAGAATATCAAGCCTGGGCTCTCTAGAAGAACTGATTAAATGCTGAATCAAATCTCCAGCTCCAATGTTAAGGATTTTTAATTAAAAATAATATCTGGCTCCAAGTTTCATCTCTGGTGTTCAGTGACAAAAGCCAAGTTTGTACAGTCTATGTTCATTATTCTACAGACAGGATTCCTGTGTGCTCCTCTGCTCCTCACTGTATTTCTGCTTTCTATCACAAAATGATGCTGCCACTTCAGGTCTCCTCACATACAGTTGAACTTCAGGCAGCTCTCCACCACACTCTTCTCTTTAGCACTAAGAGAAGCTCTCCTCACAGTAAGTAAATACCAAATAAGCTTTGACCGAAATGAACAACTACAGCAAACCTAATTCTTAATTAGATTCTGGCCCTAGAATGGCAAGTGGATAACAATGCATTCAGAAATGCTAGAGAGGATTTGACAGCCTCTTTGCAAATACATATGATAGGCAGGAGTCAGCAGAAAGGGGCCCAGGATGGCCTCAGTTTCACTACTAGCAAAGGATGAGTTTGAACCTCTTATCTTTCTGCCCTCCCAAGTGCATACTGTGACCACACATACTCTGAAGTGAAGATTTTTACGCCTTTGTTATGCCCAAACTTTTGTGTGGTAACATGAAGCATGAAGTCTTCACATAAATGTTTTCAAACACACACACACACACACACACACACACACACACACGCATACACACACATATATACACACACATACATACATACATACATATACACACAAACAAAT
>CAJQZJ010032569.1:3529578-3540130 GCA_907164525.1 Lophiomys imhausi | reverse complement strand
AACACTTTATATATTGTCAAAAACCAAATTTGCTTCAGGAGAAATATTACCTACCCCCCCCAAAAAAAAAAGAGGGCGATTGTCCCTGAGTGAGGATTAGGGCAGGGCTCTGTTCTTATCTTTCCAGGAGAATCAAAGCATCCATTCAAGGAACCCAGTGACAACTGGACAATGGAAACCTCAGCAGAAATCAGAATCAGACACCAAAAGAAGAGGAGTGACCCAGATGATTCAGCCTGACAGACTCCCTCAATAGATGTCTCCATCAAAAGCCTACAACCACAACAATTCCAGCTCATTCTTTTTCTCTGACTCTCATCCTGTGTCAAATCACTCATTCCGAGGGAGTAAGAACATTTTGCTGTGAGAATGCAGAGGTAGAATGTGGAGGTGCCTACATAGTAAGGACCTGAAGTTCTCTGATGATATCTGGGACAATGAGTTTAGATATTTCCACATAACCCAGGTAGTGCTTGATTGACTGCTACAGTCAATAACATTCTTATAACTTCATGAGAGATTCTCAATCATAAGTACCCAGCTAAGTTCTTCCCAGATTTGATTTGATTAGTAAACCTCAAAATTATGAGAAAACAAATATTGATTATCCTAACTTCACTGATAAAGGGCTTATATGAGTGACAATTTGGAACTTTGAAGGATAGAAAGTATTGAAATGTACTTTGGTGCGAGATAAATCACAAAAGACTGGGAACACTGATGGAAAGATTGTCCATTCATTATTGAATTAAATACCTATTACTCATAATGAAATAAAAATTTAGCCAGTGAGGTATCAGAAGTTGAAAGCCCTCTCAAAATAACACATTCCAGTAATTCTGAGTTTATACTATCTATGTTATGGTCAGAACATCTGAGACAACTCAGTTTTTAATTTAATGTAATCACTAGTTTAATTTCAGTAAAACATGGGGCCTTTAAAAGTTAGAGACCTTCTGAAAGGGATTAAGCAACAGGTTAAAAGACGTTTGAGGGAGTGTGTTTGCCCTTTCAATCATAGAGAACACTAAAAGACTGATGCTGATGAAGTTTGGGACCAGAAGTTTTGGACTCAGACTTTGACTAGGATTCCCTGACTCCAGATCATCGACCTGAGGGGCTGTTGGCATTGATTTCTGATAGGAAAAGGAGAGCCATTTCCACTTAACTCTGTGGTACCTAGTACTTTGGTCTTGCTGCCAGAGGAAGGTCACACATTCAATGGTATATGAGTAGCAGAAATTATATGAGTGAAAAACAAATAGTAGGACACAGTTGGGTTGTGTAGGCTAAGAGGGAAGTATCTCTTTAAACTTACGGGTGGAATTTCTCTGATGATTCTGTATCCTTGCACTTGCATTCATGGGGGTTTAATATCTTTGCATTTTTAAATGCTACTTTCAAAGTATATTAGACTAGGGTAGGAAATTGGTGTGTTCACAGTCTGTCTTGTAAACCTTTTTGTTGTTGTCTTGTGTTTCATTTATTAGTTTTTGAGGCAGACTTTTGCTACATATCCCTGACTATCCTGAAATTTATTGTGTAGACCTGCTTAGTTGCAGTCTCACAGAGATCCACCCATCTCTGTCTCTTAAGAGTTGGAATTTAAGATGTGTGATACCTTGCCCAACATTAGATTTCTAACCAATAGAAAATAAACGCAAAATCAAATTTTCTCTCTGGACTCAAATTTGCTTAACTTTAAATGTTAGAAAAAGGTAAATATAAAATAATAATAAAAAATAGGATGTTTACATGTTTATAAGTAGTAGTAGTTGGTAAAGGAAGAAGGAATAGGTAAGATAAGAGATATGAAGGTAATAGTATAACACTTTCATTTACTGTTTTACATAAAGATGAGTTTATTTTCAAAATTAATACTTTTAATTCTTCTTGCAGGCTTTGTAGAAATTTTGAGACAGGTGGTAAAGAGATGTGCATAACCTTTCCTAAATCAGTACAAACCAAGAATAAAACTAGACTTTAGAATAGCTGAACTCTTTAAAGAAAAAAACTGCCTGTAGTGTTTATAATAAATGGTACCTTTAAAACTCTCTGTATCAGCAGAGAAATTTTATAACATAAATTGTTCACTTAACTTTAACTGCTACAGATTTTGGCAGACAATAATATTAAATGGTGGGTGATCACCAGAATGCACAGCATCTTTCAATATTCCACAGGGCTACTAATATATTTTAAGAGAAGAAATCTCCTGCAATGTGCCTAGCCTGTCATTCATTAGAGCTGTGAAGCTATAATACTTTCTGCCATAATTGTTGTAGGGAAAGAACTGTATATTACAATGAGCTAGAAAGTTTGAATACTTACTTAAATTTTTTTTAATTTTTATCTTATGTTTATGGATGTTTTTCCTGCATGAATATCTGTGTACTATGTATGTGCACTGCCCACAGAGGCCAGACAGTGGCATCAGAACACCTTAAACTTGAGTTACTGATGTTTGTCAGTTACCATGTGGGTTCTGGAAATCAAATATAATTCTTCATCAAGACCAAAAAGTGCTTTCTCTTAATACCCATGTCACCTTTCTAGTCTCCAGTTTAATTATTCTTAATGGTTTACTTCTATTGGATTTCTTTCATCGTATGTATGTGAGTGTGCCATGTACAGCATGTATGGTGTGAGTGCAATGCCCTCAGAGGCCAGAAGAGGGCGTTGGATCTTCTGGAACTGTAGTTGCAGCCAATTGTGAGCCACTCTATGTGAACGCTGGGGACATGAACTCAGGTTCTCTGCCAGCATTCTTAACCTCTTAGCCATCTATCCAGCCCCAAATTTTTATTTTTGAAGTGAGAATATATCAACAGACATTAGAATTGCATATTATTGGAAAGGCTTTCTATTTAAAAATCCCATTGGTTTTTGTGGTTATTTCTAAATTCTCTAGCTCAATTCGCAATAGCTCAATGATGAATTTGTTTGTTCCACTCGTAATACTGTACTTCCTACTACACGGCTACCATTTAAAATGCCTTCCTTTTACCATTCAAACAATTTCTCCATGCTCTACTGTGATTCTTGAGATATCAAATATGTTTATAGTTCTTTGTGAATAAAAGCAAATAATTTTTAATTCACCAACTCCATGTTATTCACAGTCTTTCTTGACTAAAATATTCTCACATATTAACCAAGCTCTGAGATGGTGTTCATGTTCTCAAATGTTAACCTGCTGATACACCATTCTCTTCACAGAGATCACCTCCCAGGCCTTGTGCTTTCCCATCTATGGTGGTATAAATTCAGCCTACCTCATTTTGGAAAAAGCTACATATGCCATTCACCTTTTTAATAAATGCCTACTTCAGGCAGTGAGATAGTTCCGGGGATTCAAGAGCTTGGCAATAAACATGATGAGCTATATTTCAATACTGGGAACCCACATAGTGAAAGGAGAGAAACAAATTGTCCTTTGACCTCCACACATTCACTAGGGCACATTAACAACTACCCCCTACCCGCTGGACACACACACACACACAAATAAATTTAATAAAACTTTTTCATATTTGATTTTTTTCACTTATTAAATTGCTCTTATTAGGAAACTTGGTGATATAATTTTGTTAGTTGTGATTATTCCAGCCATTCATTATTACATGTGGGAAAGATTGACAGGGACATCATTTTGGGAAAGAAAAGGCTAAGGCCACTGACATTTAAGTTTTGGTCTTGGTGATACCCAATTACCAGCAAGAAAGACTCATTCTGATTTACATCCCAGACACAAGTAATGGTCTCTCTGAAACCAAAGGAGGGAGGAACCCAAGGGGCATACTAACTCAGTTTATTTGCTAACCTCAGTGACCTTGTACCTGAAATTTAGTTTTACAGATGATCGTATTAAAAATTTTACCAGCTCACATCAATAAATATAAAAATATACTTTCCTGTATGATACATAAAACTCTTTAAAAAGTAAAATTAATTTCAATTTCAACTAAAGGCTACTAATACATAAAATATGATTGGAATAACAGAAGGGAATTATCCTATAAATTTCATGGATCGGACTTTCAAGATGAAATGGTACTTCTGGTAGATATAGTGTACATCATTAACAATGAACACAATGTGCAAGTTCATGAAATATTTTACTATAGTCCTCTTATAAGAAAACTTAATTGTTGGATTTCTCTGTAGATAGAAGTCTTGCCCAGAGCCTCCCTCCAACTGTGATATGACATAATGGTGTGTGTTAGCTAGAGGGAGGTTAAAATACTGATCTCTTCAGAGCTCCAGTTTGCCAGGAAGAAGCTGTGACTGACTACTCTAGACCTGGGAGAATTTGATCCCCACTGACTTCTATGCTATTATAGTTTCCTCAATAGCTAAGCAAGAAGCATACCTTTATTAGACATTAGTATGCTGTCACAGAGTGTATATTATTGGACTGGTTACTCTAAGCAAATGAGAGAATTCGTGGTTGGTAGATTAAACCTGGTTTTAAAAAAAAGATAATAAAATATGCCAAAGAAAGTGTTTGACCCTAGGAGGGAACTCAATATGCTGTTTACTCAAGTTGACATAGCATCAAACTGTCTTCTAAATATGGCCATAGACAATTGCTACCATTGACCTTTGTCAGAGAACATTCTCTTTCTACTGAAACAGTGAATACAGGTATTCATGGATGTACAAGGTCCTCAAGGTAAGTGATGATGGGTACTCAGCCCTAAACAAGACATGTATACCATCCCCTCTGAGGCTCAGGGACATCCTTAAAAGAATGGAAGACAGGAAGTTGGAAGACAGGAAGAAGGGCTGTAAAATGGCAACCTTGGGTAAGACACAGCTGTTGCCATCATGGACTCACAGCAGCTTATGGATCTACTCAATGACAGATCCCTGTCATGGATCTACACAATGTCGGATCCCTGTCATGGATCTACACAATGTCGGATCCCTGTCGTGGATCTACACAATGTCGGATCCCTGTCGTGGATCTACACAATGTCGGATCCCTATCATGGATCTACACAATGACAGAGCTGTCCATGATCAAGCATGGGTTGAGGAAGAGCTCAGTGGCTCTGCCCTCACTGATAAACTGCTTGCTAGTGACAGATTCAGGGAGTGGAGAAATCATTGTCTTTAGCTGTGTACATGCTGATGACCCCAGTAAGTTTTCATGTGTAGTTAAAGCCAACTGTCACACAGAGGGCTTTGATCAAATACATCACAAAATAAACCAAAATTAATGAACATGGGAAAGGACTGGTAGGGATTTGAGGAAAGGCTGACAAGAGGTGGGAGGCAGATGTTAAGGGTAAGCAGGGAAACAGTAATCAGGACACATAGGTCAGGGTGGAACCAACTTCTCCTCGGTGGACAAAAACACAGATTTGTGTGTATGTTTCCATGGGATTTTCAAAGAACAAAATCAATTAAAAAATGAACCTAATGTCTCTTACCTAGCTGAATTTAAAATAAAATGATGCATTACAACATGTGTGATTTTGAATTTGAAAACTTACAGGATACAGGTCTGATAATTTTTATTATTATTGTACCTAAGTAGAGGAGTCATTGAAATGCATCCTGTAGTCTTTTAATTGTTCTACATTTTCATTGAAGACTCCCTCATCTTTTCACAGAAGCAGAAAAACAAATAACCTTGTATTGTGTTCTCTTGCTAATGAATATATCCACATCATATGTTATAAAATATGCTCACACAGTTATGCCTTGGGTTTGTATCATATTATGGTATCATCTACTATAATATATTATCCATTATAATGGATATAATTATATAATAAATATATAATATTTTATATTAATATATATGTATATATGTACATATTTAAATATATACTAATAGATAATATATGTATGTATATGTAAATATATATTAATAGATAATATATTATCCAAATATAATTTTTATATATACATATATATTTATATATATTAATATACATATATTAATAGATAATATTATATATTTATTATATAATTATATGGCATATATATATTTACTATATTTACTATGTATACTGTTTATAGCTTTATATATAATAGATATAGTAGATACATATATAGTATATATCTATATATGTGTTTATATATATTATAAATATTATATGCATACAGCAATGTCATAATTGACCAGAGAAAATTGAGGCTATAACTAGCTGCTGAGGGCCATGTTTCTAATTGGCCAGGAGTAGAATTGCTTTATTTTTTCTGGGATGAATCTTTGTTCATAAGAATCAATCCTTACTTTCTCTTCCCTGGGGCCTTTCACTATTGGTGATCACTTTCTCCTGTTTCTCATCACCACCCTTCCCTAATGTAGCTCCTTCTTTTGATGAGCTATCATCAGTCTGTATGATGAAGAACACAGTCTTTACAGGGGCTTAAAGTCCAAGTAATTGCCTTCCACTTGCTGAAACCCAAGACCTGTATGCACAAATTACATTATGCTGACAAAAGGCTGAGAAAGTGTGATGAAGCATAGCTAAAACATGAGCAGGTATATTTTAGGATTTGGTGGCAGAAATATCTGGAAATTGGTGTTAAACAACTATATCATCTGTGAATTTCAGTGCCATACTATGATGCCATTAGTGTCATTAAAGATTCAGCATTGGCTGGAACTGAACTTCCACCAGAAGCACAGGTTGACTTTGACATTGGTGTCATATAGAGCATTTTGGGTGCTTCATTTGTTCTTCAGCCTTCATAAGAGTTTTCTGCATAATTTAACCATCAGCACTTTCTGTGGCTTCAACTCAGAACTACAGTGTTCCATGCTTGAAACATTTAAGTATGAATTCTTATTAAACTTACTTGTACCCTGTAAAAGGATCATGGGAAAAGTCCAACTGTGTCCTTTTCTAGGTAGACATGTATGAAAGAAGTGTAAGAACTAGAGGTGACAGGTTTCTCTTTCTAGGTGTATCTTGTTTTCTTTTAGAAGATCGTCTGACTGTGGGCAGAGTCAATAATGATGTGAGACCTCAAAAACATCTGCATACTCACAAAAAACAAAGAGCAGATTTCCACTTTCTCATTCCTCTGCCACACCCTCCTTCTTCTTTTTTTTTTTTTTTTTTGGTTTTTCGAGACAGGGTTTCTCTGTGTAGCCCTGGCTGTCCTGGACTCAATTTGTAGATCAGGATGGCCTCGAACTCGCAAAGATCCGCCTGCCTCTGCCTCCCAAGTGCTGGGACTAAAGGCATGCGCCACCACTGCCCGGCAACCCCCCTTCCTTTTATCCCATGCCGATTCATCTCCTCTATCTTTAATCCTTTTTCTTTTGGCACTATCTTCAAAGTCACATTTCACATTTTCCACATAGGGAAATGTTTCAGTCTCTGCCTATTCTTTTCTGGAAACCACTCTTAAGCCTTGGATTTCCTTTTTTGAATGTAAAATTTCTACTAATGCATCAGAGTCTGTCCTTTCCCCTAACAGGATGTTATTGATGAGAAAATTGTGTATCAGTAAAGGCTATAGCCAAAATGTCAGAAAAATATATTTTGAAATGCATAGTATATAAAGGCTATTTCAGTAATGGTGGAGTTAGTCCTTATAAGTTGACACAACTAAGAATCACCTGGAAGGAGAGTCCCAATAAAGAAATGTTTACATCATGTTGGCCTGTGGGCATGCTTGTTAGATATTTTCTCATTGAGTTTATTGAACTGAGAAGACCCATCACAGATATGGGTAGCCCCATTCCATAGGCTAGGCCCAGACTGAAAAGAAGGTGAGAAGCTAAGTACTACCAGGCACATATTAGTTCATTGCTCTCGTTCCTCACTGACAGATTTGAGTCCTGTAGTAATCCAGTCCTTGGAGAGAAAATAGGTTTATAGTAGAGAGATATTCTATTTAGCAGCAAGTTCTTTACTTCACAACATTACCTAAGGGTCCCAGCTCATGAAGGATAAGAGGCCATAACTAGCATGTAAACAGGACACCTGACTGTCCTGGTTAACCAAGGGATAAACAGACACAAGCCTTTTATAAGGCTATCCGAGTACCTATGATCTAGCCTGTGACATTCAGGCTAGAAGCAAAAGGAAGAATATCTGTTGTCCACAAGCCTGTCTTGGGCTCCTACAAGGTGGAGGGGACTGACAAGGATAGTCTCTGCATTTGAAATCCTGGTTGCTGTCACTCACAAGGATTTTCTGAAAGCTTTATTGAAATCAAGCTCAATGGAGTCTTTCAACAGATATGTTTCATTGATGGCTCTTGTAAGTAATTGAATACGCAAAAGTCGTGATCTCTTGTTCAAGAGCCCACTGAAGAACCTTTTCAAAGGCTGACCTGAGCTTTCTGGAACAGACTAATATCTAACTCTGGACAGTAATGAATGACTTCCTTAATCTCTCCTTTTGCCCTGGCCTTTGACAGAGCCAAACACTTCTGTTTTTGTTGAAGATGACATCTTGATATGTCATCTAATTAATTATATTATGCTACATCACAATGTAATTGTGTAATAAACATTAAATTTAAACATTAGAAAAGGACTCAATGATCAAGTACATAGAGAATCCACTAGTGAAAGATACATAAATGAACTGTGGACCCTGCCTTTAAGGATGTAGCAAACCCAGCAGGAGAAAGTTGCTTGTAAATGTATGACCACCAGTAAAGGCAAACAAACATCCACTAGAATGCAAGCCCTTCCTAGGATGGAAAGAGTAATTATCACAAAAAAAGGAGTCTAGAGTATCATACCAAAGGGGGTAGACTTAGAGTCAGTGTTCAACAGTGAATGCAGATGGCAGTAGACAAGAGAACAGATTCCAACTGAAAGAACAGAATTAACCAAACCATAGTAGCCAATAGTGCCTGAATTCCCAGTATCTTAGAAACTGAAGCAGGATTGTGAATTCAAGGTCAGTCTGAACTTAACAATTCTTTTAAACTCATTAACGGTTTTAAAAATTTAGGTTTCGCAAAAGAGTTTGAGTTTTGTTCATTATTTTTGACTTAGTACAAGACATGCTGTGTTTGGAAGAGATATTGTAAAGAAACAAACAGGGTTATCTCTTAGTCCTGCAGCTATGAAAGGGAAGTCATGTCTAGAGGGTTTGCAGAGAGCATGTGGTTGCCTAGACTATGGTCACTTGGCCTACATCTTAAAACCTTTATTACATGAAATTGAAAGAAATTACAGTTACTGGAAGAATGAAAAAGATTTCTAGAAGCCGATACTATATGCAGTTTCTTGAAAGATGACTATATTTTGACAGGTTAAACAAGAGGTAGCAGTACTGCAAATGAGAGACATGGCATGGCCCAGAGATGATAGCAGCCTTAGTCAGTCTGTACCTTTGGGAAGGTATCCCTGAAATCCTCTGGGCCGTCTTTGGCAACACATTATAGGAAATATGTTAAGTGAATTTTCAAAAAAATGAATTAAACAAAGCAGACCATATGAGGAAATGGAGGTGGTGGTGACATGGTAGGGACAGTGGTTCAGGCACAACAAAGGAAAAGATACCAATAAGCTCCTGCTAGTTTTGCAGTAAAAATTACATTGTTTCACTCTACTGGGCAATAAAAAATTCTTTCAGTCATACATTCTAGAATGTAGAATAGTAATTTTCAAATGCCACAGAGAGCCAAGGCCTTTGGACCAAATCCTCTGGCATTTGTATGGAACTGCTTAGGTTGTATAGCAGAGATGCAGCAAACAGAATGCAGCCTGAGTCCAGCTTCCCAACACAATCCATTCTATTAATTAAATGGCCAGTTCAGCCAATTCAAGCTGCTATTTAAATTGCTCTGATGAAAACACAACATTTTTCACAAGTGGCCTCAAATAGCCTTTCAAGTGTCTCAATTCCCTTCATAGATGTGTACAACAGTATAATTCCCCAGGGTTCTAAGAAGGGAGCACTTCCAGGCCTGTATATTTTTTCTCCTTTTCTTTTCTTTTTGTTTTTACATGGTCTCATTATCATGAACTAGATGCTACCGCAGACAAGGCTAACACTGATTGCATTACAACCACCACTGCACAAGTGCTGAGTTTACAGATGTGTAACCATGTGTTGTTCACATAGTGCTGGGACTAAACAAATCCAAGGTGTCTGTGCATGATACACACATATTCTATCACAGGATATACCTGTGGCTTGGGATTCATCAGTCACTGGAGGAATGTACTATTATTTCCAAACAACACCTGTTTTCAATAGCAGGGGTAATCAGGATGTGTCATTCAGGGTCATGCATGTGTCAGCGCTGTTTTCACTTCTCTTTCTAGCTGACAGTGAAACTAGGTAGGGTATGATGGTCTGCAGCAACAGATGCTTTTCCACCTGCTGCTTACTGACTTCGATAGAGCCAATGACTACAGAAAATTACACTCTATCGGTTCTCTCCTGCAATAGGTCTCTCCCTAACATCATAAGAAAGAACTAATGTTGGTGTTAGATGTGTAACAGCCTCATGTTGCAGTAAAAACAAAACAAAACAAAAACCTATTCCAGGCCAGGTGTGGTGGCACTTGTCTGTAGGGGCTGATAGATTAATATAAGTTAGATTTAGTGAATAT
>CAJQZJ010032569.1:3509349-3519578 GCA_907164525.1 Lophiomys imhausi | reverse complement strand
ATAAATAAGAGTTAAATAAATAATAATTTAAAAGTTCGGTTTCACTTGTCTTTAATCCCTGCACTTGAAAGGCACAGGCAGGAGGAACTCTGTGCATTCAAAGCCAACCTGATCTACATAACAAGTTCTAGGGCAGCCAGGACTACATGGAGAAATCCTGTCTCAAACAACAACAAACTAATGCAGTGCACCTCCACAAGGGATTTCTAAGAGGTAAAGGAGCTCAGTGTTTGGGTAGAATTGTGGGAACATAAAGAATTTCATTTTAAGATTAAAATGCTATGCCTCTATCAACAAAAAGTAGCTCTCCAGATCTTGAAATTTCATGTAAAACCAACCACTAACATGGGGACCATGTAAATTTCTGAAGCAAAGCAGGGAAATCTTGTTTTCTAATGTGAAGAAAACACTTAGAATAGTGGTTCTCAACCTGTCGATTGTGACCTCTTTGGGAGTATAATGACCGTCTCTCAAGGGTTCCGTAAGACCATTGGAAAACACAGATATTTACAGTAGCAAAATTACCATTATGAAGTAGCAGCAAAAGTAATTTTATAGTTGGAGGGCATCACAACATGAGGAATTGCATTAAATTGTTACAGCATTAAGTAGGATGAGAACCACTGATGTGGGGGTCATAAAATCTTGAAAACTTGCTAATGAAACACAAACTCTGATTAAAAATCAGAGACACTCCATGAGTTTAAAGGTCTATATCTGACTCAACATTCATACTAACTTGCAACACAATTTTAAAAGTATCTTCTTAGATCTATAACACTCTCTTGACTCCTAAACAACTCAAAATTAAATTATGAGACTCTAGCTATCTGTTCTTCAACCACCTCAGAGACCTGAGAAGGGATAAATATATCTGATTTTGTAGGAAGTACAGGGCCTGCAGCTTCCCAAACTAAGAAATGACATACCTGTGGCTGCCTGGACAGTTCCCATTTTCTCTCCATACATTACAGCATCGATCTTTAAATACATATGGACTGGTCATTGGGAATGTACGTTAAGCCATATAACCTTCATAACTGTGGCCTAATTACCTCTGTTGTACTGTATTGTATTTATTATTATAAAAGAAAGAGCCATTTGTTGGAATGAAAGGGGAGACTGTAGGGGAAAATAAGATAAACCTTAAACTTAAAAGAAAAAAAAAGGGAAGAGGATGGGGGGTTGAGGGTTGGAGGATGGGACTGGAGGGGGAATAGGGAGGGGACTGCGATTGGGATGGAACTTGAAGAAATAAAAAATAAAGGAAGAAAAAATCAGAGACACTAAGAACTCTAATGGTGAGGGAGAAAAGAAAGCTTAGGCTTCATCATTCACAAAGACACTTAAGGCAAATTTCCTAATTTCCTGAAGAGTCAGGGAGAGGTCCCAGAAATAGCAAAAATTCACAGAGTATCCCCATTAACTTATTTTGAGGAAGCTGTGCTAAGTTCTGAGAACTAGTTAAAATAAAATGAAACAAAGTATAAAAATAAGCCACATTAGTATTCTTTTGCTAAAAATGTGAACTATTAAGGCTTCACAACACAAAACATGACATTTCTAATTATGTAATTTGATAATCATTTTAAATGATAAGTCCAAGATATAACCCAGGGGTGGGTGAACAAAAATGAACATTTCCCATCAATCAGTGGTGGAGGACAGAAGAGTTGAAAGCATTTTTCATAGACAATCTCTCCGTGGGAGGGAAAAAGCACAAGGTCTTCGGCTTTGGTTAAGATCAAACTGATCTAATTATCTTTTCCATTTAATTTATTGCACTGAGTTCCCTTTTGTGAGGCATGCTTTTGATAAATTTCAAGGAAAGCTGCTTAGAGAAAAGTTGAAATTAAACTTGTTTTCACAAAGAAGGAAACAGAAACATACTTCAAGGATACACCCAACGCTTGTCTAAAAAAAAAAGACTAAAATGAATAACTGAGTCGTAAATTATGTTGTTATTTAATAATAAGATTCTCTTTTTACAGAATAGCCCAGAAATATTCTGCACACATCATATTTGGAATGTAAGACATAATTCGAATGGGATATTTTAACTAACATTATTTTACAACTAAATAGAAAGACAGGAAGAGGTTTGGGGTCTTCTTTGCTCATCTGATTGTGAAAATGTTGCAGTGTTGGTTATTTGGTACAGCCATGAATAATCACAGACATGTTAACAAGAATACATTTCAGTGTCTGAACAATTTTCCTTCACTTTTTAGAATGTAGAATGACTGCCAACAGTTCAGAACACTGGAGGAATTCACTCCCACTTCTCCCTGTGTATCTGGAAGATGTACTAACTGCATATGGGAGATAAAATTGCAGACTTGGAACCTCCTGTAGATGTTAGGGTCACGTAGCCTGCAGGTGAGATTCGCCTAGCATAATCACTAAACTGAGACCCAAGCAAGGTGCAGAAGTCCTGGTTGACTGTAGCTGTTCCACCCCAAAGGAAATTTTCACTTGGATAAAATGAAAATGCTACATACATTTTTCCCTTCTATTTAAAATGTCATTTTCGGAAGGCAGAAAATAGAACCCATTAACTTAGCGGATTTAGTTTCCACCAACTCAATAGCTAAGAATTTTATCACATAGTATATTGGGCCTACAGAAAAGTTTCTTCCATCTTCCTGTAACTGTGTTTCTGATGTGCCCACCAATGCATTCTAAACTTGCCTTTATTTATAAATTTCTATGTACTATAAAACTTCATAAAACTGCTATTACATTGGATCATGGTATTTGGGGCAAGATAAATCTGTGTTCCTAGGCCATGGTTATTCAAAATGCCTCCAGAATTAACTTTTATTCCCTGAAAAATGGAAACAGATAACAAGTACTTGATTTGAATCAATAAAGAGCCATTTCAACCTGGTGTAGAATAGAGCTATTTAATGACTACCTCACAATCAACTTCCAAGGCAAATACACATAATTCCATACAATGGAAGGAACAATTAATATGCTCTGTATTCTTTTTTGTCTGTTTTCAGACAGGATCTCAAACTGCAGCACAGGTTAGTCTTGAATTGATTCTAATCCTCTGTCTCAGGATCCATGCCTACCTAGGCTGAGTGTGGGAGAGCACCTGGGTTCAATTCTCAGCACCCACATAGTGGATCATTGTCTATAATGCCAGTTCCAAGGGATCCAATGCACTCTGTGGGCACAGAGGGCACATGTAGATAAGGTGCATGAACAAAATATCCAAACATATAAAATAAAATGAAAGAAAAATTAAAATGTCTATTCCTCCGTTTCCCAAACAATCTGAAATTTTTTCATAGTTAACATGCCCTACACATGTCTTAAGGAACAATGGTTTAACTATGGAATCTAAATACTGCAGGAATGTCAGAATTAATATAACTCTGCTATCAAGAGGCAATATATGAGAGGCTCTACAAATTCATGGGAGTTTCATATTCACAAAGGGGGTTCACAGGAGGGAGTTCTGCCATAACGATTTATAAAAATTATTGACTGTCATCCTTGTTCATGAATCTGTGTGAATCCTTACATTTCTGTGATCTCTTGGAGAAATGTTAACAATAGTATTTGAAAGAAAAATATCATTATACTGAGTGATTCAAAAGCATTCTCTGCCCAATTTTACAAAATAGTAACTTGAGAACTGCAACCAAAACAGTTCTGTATTATATATTTCTTAAACAACAAAAGAAGACTATAGGCAAGAATAGAGTGCTATTTTTCCATAGATTTGCAAGTTGAAGGTAGCTGGCATGTCTCTGTATATATAAGAAAAACCTACTATGGTTAAATAATAAGAAATCCAGGGGTACCAATAATATAGCCAAATGAAAGCCTGCAGATTATTGCATGCTTAACCCCACGCTGGCCTAATTATAGCTCCAAACATCTCTAAGATTAATAAACACTCACAAGTGACCAAGGCCTGGGAGTAATGCATGTATTTTAAAATATCCTTTTCTCAGTGAATATATTCATTTCACTGCAATAGGTTTCAAATCACATAACAGGACACCAAACACCAATTAGATGGGTCATTTTCCTACATATGGACCTTTGGTTGCTAAGCAGGTTCAGACAGGAGAAACTGTGTTAGCTGTTGCTGTGGACAGAGACTCACCAGTGCTTGTGAGGAAGTTGACGTTTCTCATCACGCCTTCGGTGTAAGCACCTGGTTCATAACTATCCATTTCACCTGTGACAATGTGTGCTACTCTTGCAGCCCGTCCTCTGATGGCCCCTGCAGCTCGGTCTAAATTATCAGCATCCTGATCCCTCAACGCTATAATGCATTTGTTAACATCTTCCAAGATGTGGTTTTCTGGAAAGAAAGAGACCAAGTTACTTGTACGCATGGGTTTGGGTCACACAAGTGTAGCCTATTGCAATAATATTTACGTTTTACTTCAGACACACTATGTACTGAGAATTAATTATTATGTAAATTTATAGGCATTTTTATTATATTCCTTTACTTACTAGTAGAAACATCTATAAAATATAAAAAGCATTATTGAACATACAGTATCAGGGTTTAGGGAAATGGCTCAGCTGGTAAAGTCCTGCTATACCAAGCAGGAACGTCTTAGTTAGGATCACCAAGACCCCTTATAATGTGGACACTACAACTATATATGTAACCATAGAACTAGGGTTGGAGAAGAGGCTGGTTCCTAGAACCTCACTAGGAAGCCATTCTAACAAAATGCAGTGAGTTCTAAGCTCAGAGAGAGACTCTCTCTCAAAGAGTCAGGGGCACAGTGATAAAAGAAGGTACCTAGCAACACTTTCTGGCCTGTTCATGCCTGTTTGAGGCCAGAGATGGATGTACACTTACACACACACACACACACACACACACACACACACACACACAGAGAGAGAGAGAGAGAGAGAGAGAGAGAGAGGGAGACAGAGACAGAGAGACAGAAAGAGATAGAGAGAGACAGAGTGACTTTGCTTGGTGAAGCACACCTCCAGACCCAGCACTTGGGAGGCTGAGACAAGTACTATAGGCGTTCAACACCAGTTAACTTACACAGAGTGCTAAAGGCTGTATGGTAAAACTATCTTAAACTACTAAGAGGGGATTAAAGACAGAAACTGTACTGGTTATGTGCCGTGTTAGGTTTAGGTACTAGTCCCAGAAGAGTATGTTTCATATCTAAGGGACAAATGGAAGGCATTTTTACATTAAAATAAAATATATAATATAGAATGTTTAGTCATGAATAAAAGCAATATTATACAATAGCACAAATTTAAAGCTACCATATTTGATAAGTATGTATAAGAATAAAACTATGGAGTTTCACTTAGCTAGCAGATAATAAAATATAAAAATTATAATATTTTAAAAATATTATTCATATGTATGGGGCAGGTGGGTAGATTCATGTGCATTTAGATTCCTGCTGAGGCCAGGAAAGCACATTGATCCTCTGGAGTTAGAGACTGGTCCACCTGATGTGGGTGCTGGGAACTCTGAGAGTAAAGCAAGAATTCGTGTATTCTTGTTTTTTAATGTTTATTACTTCAAGTTACATCTCCATCACAGTCCCCTCCCTCTACCTCTTTTGCCCCCACCCTCCCACCTTCTCCCCCTTCTCCCAGAATTCATATTTTTGAATAATTGGGCCACAATTATGAAAATTATAAGGTATAACATACATTCCCAATGTCCAGTGTATACATATTTGGAAACTGATATTAATATTCTATTATCTATCTATACCTAAGAGTTTCATGTTCGATACCTAACTCAATTTCCACTCTAACTTGCATTACCAACTTGAGAACATCTTCTTAGACCTAGCATATCTTTTTAATTCCTAAACAACTTAAAATTTCACTGTGAGACTATAACTATCTAGCCTTCAACCACATCAGAGACCTGACAAGGATAAATATATCTGATTATATAGGAAGCGCATAGCCAGCCGCTTCCAAAACTAAGAAATGACAGACAATTGGCTGCCTGGACAGTCCCCAATTATTCTCCATACATTAGAGCATCTATCTTCAGCCTCTTAGCTTAGTATGTCTGACAGACATTGAGTGTAAAGCAGGAATTATGAAGGACTTTCCCACCCTGTCTTGGCAGAGCTAGATGTCTACTTACCTGCTTCCAAGCTTTGTCCTTTTTAGACAGCATTCTGTCTACAGTTGAAACAAGGGCTTTCTCTTGCCCAGTAACAAGCTTGCCACTAATACAAGCATCTCAAATGGAGATTCTTAGATGCTCATCCTCTACTTGGAGTAGACTAGGGGGTGGTGTCAGGAGCTGACATGTCTCAATATAAAAAAATCTTAAGTTAAGAAACCTTCTTTGGATCTCTCGCAGACACCGAAGCCACTAAATCTGGGATTCGGGAACTCCCATTTGGAGAGGCGCCTGGTAAGACTGATCCCAACACACAGCAGGCAGAATCAAAGGCCACATGGCGATCGCTCACTAGCCTACTGGGCTTCCCACACCTCAGGAAGACCTTATAACTACTTAGGAAATTTTGCAGAATAGTTGAAGTCTTAACAAGGAAGAAAAAGGGCGCTCAGCGGGTGATCCGCAGGCGCTCAGCGGGTGATCCGCAGCCACTCAAGCCGGAGCAGGAGGTGGGCGGGCAGAGCAGTTGGGGAGGGAAGCGGGCGCTGGCGGGTGGGGCTGGTGCCCAGAGCACCCACCGCAAAGCAGCTAGGGCGGGAGGCTGGCTCAGTTGGCAGGAGGGGCCGAAGCTCCACCCACCCACGGCAAAGCAGCTAGGGCGGGAGGCCGGCTCTGACGGCGGGAGGGGCCGAAGCTCCGCCCACCAATGGCAAAGCAGCTAGGGTGGGAGGCCGGTTCAGAAGGCGGGAGGGGCAGAAGCTCTGCCCACCCATGGCAAAGCAGCTAGCGGGAGGGGCCGAAGCTCCGCCCACCCACAGCAGAGCAGATAGGGAGGGGAGCGGCCAGGCCTGTGGCGGAGAAGCCTAGTGGGTAACCAGAAGCCAGGGGACCATAGCTGTATTCGGGTAAACCCAGAAACATTAGGTGTGGAGCCGGGCACTATCAGCCTCCATGACGACAAACAAAGCACACAAAATCTGTGCCTGGGCAAACAGGTCCATACCATCAGAACCATTGAAGGCTGATCACTCAGTGTGCAAAATAGAGAAGTCTGAACTGGGAGCAGAGAAACAATCCCGGACCATTACTCACTACCTGGGAATAGGCTACACCAGCTCACAATGATTCAGGCTATTAAAACCACAGTGACCCTGAGATCACCCTGTAAGCAAGGACAGATAACCAAGCAATTCGACTCCTTCACCAAAGCAGCCCCTGTGGATCCAAACACAGAAAACGACAAGAACAGACAGCTAAACACACACACATGGCCAAAGGTCCAAGAAAAAATAGAAATCAAGGAAATATGACTCCAAAAAAGCAGAATTATCGTAGCTCATCCAACTCAGATGACCTCACACCAACAGAAACACATGAAAATGATGACAATTCTGCATTATGGAAAGTGATAGAGTCCCTTCAAGAAGAACTTAAATCTATGAAGGTATTCAAAGAAGCCACAATTTTACAAGCCAAAACAATGAACAATACCATTAAAGAACTCCAAGCCAAGGTGACAGAGCTTGAACAGGAAAAAGACAAAGCAATGAAAGATTATCAGACAAGAACAAGTAAGCTGGAGAAGGAAATGTACAAAACAAACAATACCATACAAGACATGAAAATAGAAATAGAAACAATAAAGAAAACACAGTCAGAGTTAAAAGAGGAATTGGAGAACCAAGGGAAGAGAACAGGAACTACGGATGCGAGTATCAACAATAGGATGCAAGAGATGGAAGACAGGATCTCAGGCATGGAAGATTCGATGGAAGAAATCAGTACAACATCCAAAGAAAATGAGAAGGCTAAAAAATCTCTACCTACAACATCCAAGAAATCAAGGACTCAATGAAAAGACGGACCCTAAGAATCATAGGCATAGAGGAAAGAGAAGACTCCCGACTCCAAGGTCCAGGAAATATCTTCAACAAAGTCATAGAAGAAAACTTCCCAAACCTGAAAAAAGAGATGCCAAAAAAAATCCTAGAGGCTTACAGAACACCGAACAGATTAGATCAGAAAAAAAACTACTCTCGCCACATAATAATTGAAACACCAAATGTACAGAACAAAGAAAGGATATTAAAAGCTTTAAGAGAAAAAGGCCAAGTCACATACAATGGCAGACACATCAGAATTACACCTGACTTCTCCTCAGAAACTTTAAAAGCTAGAAGGGCCTGTACAGATATCCTACAAGTCCTGAGAGATCATAGGTGCCCAGCCAGACTACTATATCCAGCAAAACTTTCTATCAACATAGATGGAGAAAACAAGATATTCCATGACAAAATTAAATTTAAACAATATCTCCCCACAAACCCAGTCCTACAGAAAATCCTAGAAGGAAAATTCCATCCCAGAGAAGAAAACTTCACCCAAGAAAACAAAGGGAATAGAAAACCCCTCAGCAACTAAACCAAAAGAGACACAGGACCATCACCTATACCAAACTAATGGGAAACAACAACCCCAGGTCACTAATATCCATCAACATCAATGGTCTCAACTCCCCAATAAAAAGACACAGATTTACAGAGTGGATCCGCAAGCACGGAATTCTACAGGACCTTCAAAGAGGAACTAACACCATTACTCTTCAAACTCTTCCACCACATAGAAACAGAAAGAACACTGCCAAACTCATTCTATGAGGCCACTGTCATTCTGATTCCTAAACCACACAAAGACCCAACAAAGAAAGAGAACTTCAGACCAATCTCCCTCATGAACATAGATGCAAAGATACCTAATAAAATACTAGCAAACCGAATTCAAGAACACATAAAAAATATCATACATCATGATCAAGTAGGCTTCATCCCAGGAATGCAGGGATGGTTCAATATACAAAAGTCTATCAATGTAATTCACCATATAAACAAGATGAAAGAAAAAAACCACATGATAATCTCACTAGATGCAGAAAAAGCATTTGACAAAATCCAACACCCATTCATGTTAAAAGTCCTGGAGAGAACGGGCATACAAGGACCATACCTAGAAATAATAAAGGCAATATACAGCAAGCCAGTGGCCAACATCAAATTAAATGGAGAGAAGCTTGAAGCATTTCCTCTAAACTCAGGGACAAGACAAGGATGTCCACTTTCACCATATCTCTTCAATATAGTACTTGAAGTTCTTGCTAGAGCAATAAGACAACTAAAGGAAATCAAAGGGATAAACATTGGAAATGAAGAGGTCAAATTATCACTATTTGCAGATGATATGTTAGTATACATAAGTGACCCCAAAAACTCCACCAAGGAACTCTTACAGCTGATAAACAACTTCAGCAAGGTGGCTGGATACAAAATTAACTCAAAAAAATCAGAAGCCCTTCTTTATACAACAAACAAGCATACCGAAAAAGAAATAAGGAAACAACCCCCTTCACAATAGCCACAAAAAATATAAAATACCTGGGGGTAACTCTAACCAAGCAAGTAAAGGACCTATACAACAAGAACTTCAAGCCCCTGAAGAGAGAAATGGAAGAGGCATTTAGAAGATGGAAAGATCTCCCATGCTCATGGATAGGTAGGATCAACATAATAAAAATGGCTATTCTACCAAAAGCAATATATAGATTCAATGCAATTCCTATCAAAATACCAACACAATTCTTTATAGACCTGGAAAAAGCTATACTCAACTTCATATGGAACAACAAAAAGTCCAGAATAGCTAAATCAATCCTGTACAATAAAAAAGCATCTGGAGGTATCACCATCCCAGATTTCAAGCTGTACTACAGAGCAATAATAATAAAAACAGCATGGTACTGTTATAGAAGCAGACCAGTGGATTAATGGAATCGAACTGAAGACCCAAACATGGACCCACACACCTATGGCCAACTAATCTTTGACAAAGAAGCCAAAACCGCACAATGGAAGAAGGACAGCATCTTCAACAAATGGTGCTGGTCCAACTGGATGTCCACTTGTAAAAGAATTAAATTAGAACCATACCTATCACCTTGTACAAAACTTAATTCCAAGTGGATCAAAGACCTTAACATAAGGCAGGCCACACTAAAGATACTAGAAGAAAAAGTAGGAGAAACCCTCGAACTCATTGGCACAGGTGACAACTTCCTGAACAGAACACC
>CAJQZJ010032569.1:3493134-3508949 GCA_907164525.1 Lophiomys imhausi | reverse complement strand
GCAGGTCCTCAGTCGTCAGGAATACAGTCTTTGTTGTAGATTCTTTAGCGCACTTAGCAGTCCTTTTTCTGGATCTCTCAGATGCAGGTTCGTCAGGGTAAGTTGGTTATTGTAGTCTCACCTTAAATAAGGCTTCATGCTTTCTTCTCTGTGGGAGACCCCAGCCGTCTGCAGGCCAACTTACTTCTTTTGAATCAGGAACTCAGCTGCTCTGCCTCAGTCCTTAAAGCCAGGCACCGTTTCCTTTAGGCCACTGTTTGGACAGATCAAACCCCTCTAGGCAAAAGCTGAGCCACAGGGTCCAGTCCTTGGCCTTTTGGTGTCTTGCTCAGGCTTTCTTTGCTCACCGGCTTCTTTCTGCTTCAGGGAGAGAGCTGGCCATCTATAGCCAGCCCTTTTTTCAGCAGGACTCTTGGAGCTCTCTAGCATCAGGGGCCTCTTCTTCTTCTGGGCTCCATGCACTGTCCTTAAAAAGGAGGAACTCTGTTTCAGCTTAATTTGGGCTCCACCCACTTAGCAGCTGAAAACAATGTCAGGTCAGATACTTTGTTTCTTCAAGTCTATTGAGTCTTTCCTGTTTTTCCTGACTTCAACCATGTTTTTCAGTCTATTAAGTCTTTCCTGTTTTTGCTGACTTCATGCTGATAATGCTCTTCAGGCCCCGAATTAAGAGACAGTATCAGAAACTCCTATATATTTTCTAAATCTAATTTATCTAACCCCTACAACAATAGGGTGCTCTTCCCCATAGAACTGCAAGTTAAAGGTAGCCAGCAAGCCTCTGGATACATAGGACAATCCTGTTATGGTTGAATACTCAGAATAAAACTATCATAGAATATTCACAGTGAACCCTACCATTCTATTGCAGATTTTATGTGTTTCACTAACATGCATTTTTATTGTTTTTCTTTGACTCTTTCTGTGGGCATCTTAAAACACTGACATAGCTACACTGTTGTGGTTAACAAGTTTACCTCACACTGTTTTTTAAATTATTTCCTTTATTGTTGATTACATAACCCCCCTCCATTTCTTTTCCCCAAATCCTCCCATGTAACTCCCCTTGCTCTCTTTCAAATGCATGGCCTCTCTTTTTATTAATTGCTGTTATATGCATATACAATATATATATATGTATATATATATTCCTAAATATAAACTTATCTCTTTATAACATTACTTGTATTGTATTATTAGAGAGGACCATTTGGTATTGGTATGGATTAAACCATTGATGTGTTCTTCCTTGGGGAAGACTATTTCTCCTACTCTCAACATTCCTTTGTTCCCTGTAATTCTTTTGTATAGAGCTGAGGTCCCATAGGCTTTCCCCCATGTACTTTGGCATGTCTACTGTTGTTACTCTTGTTCAGCTCATGTTTGAGAAGTTATGTTAGTAAGATTCTATGGGTGTAGCTTCTGACATTACTAGGAGACACAGTCGCATAGCAAACTCCTTGATCCTCTGGCTCTTAAAACCTGTCTGCCTCCTCTTCTGCAATGTTCCCTGAGGGTTATGTGCAGGAGTTATTTCACAAATGTATAATTGGGACTAGGCTCCACAACTCAGTCTGTTGATTGGTTGTGGTTTTCTGTAAGATTCATTGATGAGAAATGAGGACTCCACTTATCTGAGACTATTAGGACAAATACTTATAATGTAGTTTGGACTTCTACTAGTTTAGTAAAGTGGTGGTTGTATGTTTTCTTCCAAGATCTATGACTTAACTAGTTCTGGATAATTGCCAAGGTTCCCAGTACTGAGTATGAAGTTCCTCTTGTTCATCATGTTCTAAGTGTAATTAGAGAGCTGTTGGTTCCCTCTAACTGTCTAGGTCTTTGATTATTTTGGAGTTAATTTTTATGCAAAGTGATAGATACAGTTTTAAATTCATTCATTTACATGTGGACATCCAGTTTTCCCAGAACTATTTGTTTCCCCCTCCCTCCAGCTTGTCCTCGTATCTTTGTTAAATATTAAATAGCTGAAGCTATGCATGCCCATGTTTTAGTCTCATGTCTCTTTGGTACCATTGGTCTACAGGTCTCTTTTTGTTTCAGGGACCATTTTGTTTATATTACTATGACTTGTAATATAGCTTCAAATCTGGAGTGATAATTTCTGTAGCATTTTTCTTTTTGTTCAGGATTATTTTGGCTTTCTGGGTTCTTTTGTGGTTCCATTAAAATTCTAGGATAGGCTTTTATATTTCTGTGAAAAATGAAATGAGGATTTTTATTGGGCTTGCATTGAATCTATAAGCAGCTGTTGGTCAAAAGGTCATTTTTACAATGTTAATTCTACAAATCCATGAACATGCAGTATATTTCCATTTTCTAATATCATATCTTTTTCTTCAGAGATAAAAAGTTTTCATTTGTATAGGTCCTTCAGTCCATTTCCCTAGGTTTGTTCCTTCCTAGATATGCTATTTTATTTGATATCAGCCTGTACAATTTTTTCTGGCTGGTTTTATTTTTACCTGGTTTTAGTGCCAATATGATACTGGCTTTCAAAAATAGTTTAAGAAGTATTGATTGTAGATCTTTGGAAATCTGGTAAAATTTGACTATGAATCCATATGATCCATGTGGTCCTGATATTTTATAGATGGAAGGCTAGTTATTAGTATATCAATCTCCTCATTTGTTACTGGTCTCTTTGGGTCATTGACTTCTTTTTTGGTTTAATTTTGGTGATTTACACGAGTCTAAAAATGCATCCTTTTTTTTTCTTTTCTTTTTTCTAAATTAGGTTTTTAAAATCTCCCCTTAGAATATTCTGAATTAACTTGAGGTTGGGTTCAGTGCTTCCTTAATCAGTTCTAATTCTGCTAACTGGGGGTCTTCTCTTTCTTTTGGTTGGTTATGTAACAGAATATTTTTTATCACATTTATATTTATTAATACTTATCAATCACTTATAAAATACCTAAATCCTTTAACCTAAACCTTAATCATATATAATCTATCTAAAAACACCCCAATATATATCTAAGAACACCGTAATATCTACCTAAAAACATCCAACTAACACTATTTTAACTTTCTTTTTTTTTTTTTGGTTTTTTTTTTCGAGACAGGGTTTCTCTGAATATCTCTGGCTGTCCTGGACTTGCTTTGTAGACCAGGCTGGCCTCGAACTCACAAAGATCCGCCTGCCTCTGCCTCCCAAGTGTTGGGATTAAAGGCGTGCGTCACCACCGCCCGGCTATTTTAACTTTCTTAAAAGGATATTTGTATTCTTGGCATAGGTACAAGCAGGACGGCCCCGTTTACAGCAGTCTCATCAGGTCTTTCAAGCTTAAAGTCTGTTGGGATTTATTTTTTCAGTTCTTAAGACCAGTTTATTTCCACCATAAAGTTGTGGCCAGTTTATAAAGTCTATTCCAACTGCCAACTGACGGCAGCCCTTTCAATCAGCAAAGAATTGCCTCCATGGTCTCCCTGGCCCAGAAGTCTCAAGTTCGATAGCTTATCCAAAAAGCTTTCCAATTGTCTCCCTCACCTTTCTGGCACTCTGGGGCTCTAAGGCAGATGCCTCCAAAGGACTCTCCCTTAGCAGGTCTATGGCATGCCTTTGCATTAGGCTGGTGCATCCCAAACTATGCCAATGGTGTACCTTGCTATGCTCTTCCCCAGCATGGATACCCAGTGGGTGAGGACAGGAGAGAGAGAGAGAGAGAGAGAGAGAGAGAGAGAGAGAGAGAGAGAGACTGCATGGATTTCTCTTATATCTTTCCATCTTGCAATTCTCCGTGGAGTTTCTCTCAGCATTCCCATTGCTGTGGTTACCAACATTTGCTCAGCTTTCGCGGTTTCTGAGTCCTGCCCCTTCAAGAGGGTGGTCCATGTTGTCCTGTCGGGTGATCCTCAGCAGAGGGTCTCTCAGGATTCCCATTGTTGTGGTTACTGACATTTTCCAGGACTTTCCCAAGTCATGCCCCTTCAACAGGGCAGTCTATGTTTTCATCTCTGTAACCTTCAGGGATGCTAGTTTTTGCCAGTCCAACATCTTTATAAAAGGCCTAACTTCTACCACATGGTTGGGCCAAGGATCTGTCAATCTATCTTCTCCAAGAATCACCTCTTAGATTCCTTGATTCTTTGTATTGTTTTCTTGTTCCCATTTCATTGATTTCTTCTTTTATAATTTTTATCATTTCTTTTGGTCCACTCAGTTTGGATTTGGTTTTCTAAATTTTTGAGTTACATCATTCTTCTGTTCATTTTCTTATTCTTTTGTCATAGGCATTTAAAACTATAAATTTTCCTCATGGTTCTGCTTTCTATGTATTCCAGAGGTTTTGTTGTATGTTTTTGTTTTCTTTCAGTTCCAGGAATTTTTGCTTATTTTTTTATTTCTTCCTTGACCCAATCATTATTCAGTAATGAGTTGTTTAATCTCCATGGGTTCATGTATTTACTGGAGATTGGTTTGGTGTTATTTTAGGTTGAAATCCATTGTCATCAGAGAGGATACAAGGAATCATATGAATCTATTTTTAAAGTTTTAAAAGTATACTTTATGTCCCAGGATATGGTCTATTTAAAAAATAAACCTTCCATGTGCTGTTGAGCAAAATGTATAAGTCTTGATATTTGTGTGAAATAGTTTGTAGATGTATGACAAGACCATTTGATGTATGACATCAATCAATATTGATGTTTGACCAGATGACCTATCTATTGGAGAAACTAGGATTTAAAATTATCTACTATTAATGAACCAAATATTATTGTATGTCCTTTAAAAGATGCATCTAAATATAGTAGCACACTGTTTATAAAATTTGTCACCCCAAAGTTTGGTGCATATTCTTAAAAGAGGAGTGTCTTCTTGGATAACTGTTCCATTGTTTTGGATGAAATGTCCCTTTTAGTCAATTCTAATTGTTTCAGATTAGTTTGTCAGACACTAGAATAGTATCAACCACTTGCTTCCTGGTCCCATTTGATCAGAACACTTTTGTCCATCCTTTTATGCTAAAGTGATGTCTACTTGTAGAGCTGAGATAGCTTTCTTAAGGGCAACAGGTGGATTTTGGTTCTTTACTCAGTCAATCCATCTATATATTTTGATTGGAAATTATACAAAAAAAATCATTAAACACTGAAAAAATTAGCTATAAAGCTACCATGGTTTTAGACTAATATGTAGCATTAGCTTATTAATGTATCATAAGACAGACAATAAACACAGAGATTATTCTAATTCAACAGGAAACATGTACAAACATTACTATCATATCTCTCATGTAATGAAATGAAAATTTAAGTGAAGAAACCACAATAATTATGTTTTTGAAAGTCCTCAAATGTGTATTTTAATAACACATTGAAAAACTATCATTTTCAGGTATATTCATAAGGTATTTAAAAGCACAACACAAATGCATATGAGTGTTTCATCCTTATTCAGTAGTTGTTCTCAAGTTTAGATTGCATTAGTAGTTTTGCTCCATCCTGTCAAGTGAATTAATATGTAAGGGTAGAGGGTGGGAGGGCAGGACTGGGAGGGGTGAAAAGAGGACACTACAATGGAGATGTAACCTGAGGTAACAAATAAATTAATTTATTAATTAAAAAGAACAATGCTCACTTCTGTAATTCTGATAATTACAGAAGATTAATTATCTAATAAGCTCTGAAATTTCTGTTTAATTAAGGTGAAATAATGCCTACCACAAATTATTTTTCCTAGTGAGTTTGGAGTGGAGTAAAGAGACAAATCTTACATAGGAACAATGAATTGGATGATCATCTCTAGAATGGAATACTGATGTGTGTGTTAGCCACTGCATTAGTTAAATTAGGGAATAAAATAAAAGCAGTATGTTTTTGCTCTTCTTGGTTTGGCATTACATAGGCTTTCATGGCTATTCATTGAACTTTATTAATGCCATGGTGTTGTTATATTAAATAATTATATATTTAAATTTATATATAAAATAAAACTCTCATATGACTATATGCAGTATAAAGACATAATAATGAAATAAATGGCAAGAAGCATATAACCAGAATTGATCTGAGCTGCCATGCCAAAAATGTTGAACATGACCAAGTGAACTTTAGAATTACACAAAAATATAGCATAAAATATAAACTTTGTAAATTTTCCATTATTTTAACCCCTTTCCATTACTGTGAAAGCTTCACAGAGTGGTAGCAATATTATTTCCATGAAATACAAAATATACAGTTATATAAAAATAGATTGAAATGTTGTGTACCTTCCACATACCTGCCATATCTAAATATTATGCTGGTTTCTTAAAAACTATTGTTGTGTTACCAGGAAACTTTATGAAATTAAAAGCCTTTGTAATATTTATATAGCCAGTAAACATCTAAATCAAATATGCTATATCAAACTCTTACTGATATATTTCTAAATCCCTTTGTGATGCAATGGCTGTTCTCATTGCATATTGTAAAATTGCTTAGTATTTTGTCTCTCTAGTTTTTTCTTTTTCAACTAAAATTCATCTGGTCTCAGGAATTAGAAAATTAAAAAGTGCTATTTAAAGGAGACATGGCATATTGTTATAGACCAAGGATATGTAGAATACTGTGCTTTGAAGAGCTGACATATAAGCATGCTTTGTCTGGTTCCCCCCTCACCCCTCCCCAAGTAGCCACTTATGATGTGAGGGTGGAATATTCTAATGCGAGCACCAATGTATTAATTGAAGAGTCAGAGATTACAGAATTGCTGACAATTTGCATTGATTAGTTATAGCCATCCTAGAATGCAGAGGGTGACTTCTGTTTTGCTAGAAATGAACCAGACACAGGGCTCAAGGGAACTGACCTGTCACGGGGAAGTACGTCATCCCCTGCCAGATCCTCAGGCTAACTTTACCTTCCATCACTAAAGCAAGTGAACACAATGAGATTTCAAAAGGCATTTACAGAAATGTCCATATTATTTTTTCTTATTTATTTAGTTTTCTCTAATAAAAGCCAGAACTTATAGGTCAATTCCACTGCTTCAATAAATGTAGGAAAAATACTATTAAAATAAGTTAGTCAGTCATTATTTGGCCTCCAAAACGTAATCTTATAAATCAACAGTCAATTTGATAAATTGAAGCCATAAGCGTATTTTATTTGCAAATATCAGACTGGGATGAGAGGTAATCATTATTTTCTAATGACTCAATCTGCACTTTGTATTAATGACAAACCCTGGAGAGAAAGGGACTTGAGCTTAGACCATCAACTGGGAAAGAATACAGCATCAATAGCACCCCCACCTGATAGCTGAGTCTGTGACAAAAAACAAATAATAATCCTGAAATGGAAAGAATAAGAAAGAAATTGATACTGATGACTTTGGGGGTTTGTTTTCAAAAACAAAATAAAATGACATTACAAAATTGGGAAGATTAAGGTGAGCTCAGCTTACTTGGTATATGGGAGTTTGGAGAATGAGATTGAGTTTAATTATAAGTAAATGATTTTCATTTTTATACAACTGGATCTACATCTGTTCATTTAAAACTCATCACAGAGGCAGATAAATATTCTAGAAACAATAAACAACACACGTTTTTCTCCTTTTCACAAAAAAAATCATGAAATGTGAAACCAAATGAATGCAGCTGTGTGTAAGATAATTGTTATTTGCTTCTATTTAATGATATCCAAAATTTCTGTTTAGCAAAAATTTAATCATAGTGATTAATGGCTCGCAAAGACTTCCGCAAGTAGTACTTTAAGAACAATGCATATATACAGGTCTTCTGTTTTCTAGTTTCCTTTCTGTAGCTGTGATAAAACAATCTTACCAAAAGCAATTTAGGGAAGAAAGGATATATTTTGCTTACACTTCCAGGTCATAGTCAATCCTTGATGGAACTCGTGGCAGGAACTTAAGCAGGAGCATAAGTTGAAACCATGGAGGAACACTGCTCGCTGGCTTTCTCATAGACTCGTACTTAGCTAGCTTTCTTACAGATCGGGACGACCTGCCTAGGCAGTGGTGCCACCCACAGTGGTATGGGCCCTTCTACATCAATTAATAATCAGGCCAGTATGATCTAAAGAAATAGACATGCCCCCAGGCCAATATGATCTAAAGAATTCCTCAGTCTAGGCTTTACTCTCATATGATCTAAGCTTTGGCAAGTTTATAATTAAAGCTAAATGAGAAATGGTGTAAATTATTTCATTTTTTATTTTATCTCTAATTCTCTCCATTGTTTTCTCTCCATATCTAAATCTTTACTTTAAATATACAGAGATGATATAAAAGTTTACAATTCTATTCCAATCTGTGAAAAGTTGACAATATGATAGCAGGGATGAATTAATGAATTTACATGATTACTTTTAATAATGGGTTTAATTTATTTTTTTGAGATTTAACCCTGTGTAATTCAGGCTAATCTAAACTCAGCACACCCTGCTTCAGCTTCTAAAGTTGTATGCCATGACATTCAGATAAAATTTCTATTTGTGTTTATTTCTTCCTAAAATTGGCAAAGTGTTAGATGCTAGATTGGCAGATTTAGAAACAAGCTCTATTGTCATTTGGTGAAAAGTATTGTACCTTACACAAATATCAACCACATAAGCTACCTAAGAACTTTGAGGGAAACTAGTCAAAACTGTGGAATCTACTTATTACTATTAGGTTACTTCAGTAATTTGGCAGTTATGATAATTTTTCTGTCATGGTATCTCTTTCCTGTCCATTAATCTATATGTGAGTGTGTGAAAGTATGTGTGTGTGTGTGTGTGTGTGTGTGTGTGTGTGTGTGTTTATGTACAAAGTTCAGAGAAATCTTTTGAGAGTTATTTTTTTCCTTTATCTTTTTGAGACAACATATATTTGTATTTTCTGTTATGTTGTGTCCTTCAAGCTGGCTGGCCTGCAGACTTCTGGCTGAATTGCCTATACCTGCCTCCCACATTTCAGATTATCAGGGGAGCTGGTTTAAAGATTCATGTCACTGCCACGACACTTGGATTTTCATGTAGAATGGGGGAATCAAATTTGGGTCACCAGACATGCGTGTCAAATGTTTTTACCCATTGCATCCTCTTTTCAGCATTTTATCTACTATTTTTAAAGATCCAGATCAAAATATACTTCCTAAGTTCATATATGAGTCAAGACTAGTATTTCAGGTGTACAAATAATTGTTTTTTAAAATGTGTTTATATATACGGGTATTTTATGTTTAAGTACATATTCATTGTTTTCATGAAGTTGGCCATGGAGGCCACAAGGAAGCATTAGATACCTTGGAACTGGAGTTCAAAATTGCTCATTCTCTGTCTTATGGGTGCTGGGAATGGAAACCTGGCCCTTTGTAAGGGCACCCAGTGCTCTTTGTGCCACATCTGCAGCTCCCAAATAACTCTTAAAACTCAGTAATAATCAAAAACCTCACTTAATGACAAGCAAAAGTTCTAACCAGACTTCCTATTGGACATTTTATACAAGCCTCAAATAACTAAATGCAAATATTCTCAAAGCATCACTTTGCCAAGTAATCACAAAGGAGCATATTACCTACATCTGCTAAAGAACTGAACAAGATAACACTGAGAACACTGAATGATGGAGAGAAGATGTAGCAATGGGAACATTCCCTTACTCTTGGAAGAAATGCAGATTGGGGCAATCACTTCAAAGACAGCTTGTCAATGCTTCATAAGACTCAACATATTCTTACAGTACAATATAAATGTATACTTCTTGTTATTTGCCAAGTAAGTTTTAGACCTAGATTCATACCTGCACAGACATAGTATGGCAGTTTTATTATCTTTGTCATGATGTGGAGTAAATGAAGATGTACTTTAGTATGTGAATCACTACACTGGGGAACACTCAGATAATGAAATATTTACAAACAGTGATGAAATGAATTATCATGCCAAGAATCATCGTGCAAGAAACACAAATGCATGCACAAAGTCAATATGAAAAGGGAATATATTGTATGAGCCAAACTACATGGTATGCAACAGAGATAGGTTTGCAGGTGTTGAAAAGACCAGCTCTTAATAATAACAGAAGATTTTTAAAATAGTAAAATTATCTGTATAATACCCTAATGGTGAACACGTCAACACATACTTGTCAAAACCCATAGAATTTTCAATATAGAGTAAACTTTGAGGTAAAAAGAATAATTTCAGTGTGTGACAAAAATAGATTGCACCAATATTGTTTCACCAATAAGAATGGGGCCAGTGAGAAGGCTAGGTGTATAAAGTGCTGTGCCATGCAAGCCTGGTGACCTGAATTGAATTCCCAGAACCTACACAACTGCAGGAGGAAACAACCAACTCCACAGTCACAAGATTGTCCTCTGACCTCACAGGTGTGCCACAGCACTCATATGCAATCACCAATATCAAACATGCAAGAAAAATAGATAAATTTTAAGGAGACTTCGTGTATATTCAGTGTCATGTCCATGTTAGGCCTATAGTAAGCTCTGCATTTTGCTTTAATGACTGTAAGGAAATCTAAGGTATTTGCCCTTAGAAGAAATCTGAACACCCTTTGACTTTTCCAAGATTATAAGAGAATGTTTGGTGTTATTTTCCCCACCCTTTCTAGTTTCCACATATATCTCTGCAGTATCAACTTGGTTAGCCTTTTTATATTTATTCTTTCCCAGGCCTGTTTGGTAATATATACATTATTTCTTTCACTGTTTATGCAGCACAGGGTGACCTTGAACTCAGGATTCTCCTGACATGGTGGCCTGAGTGTTGTGATTACAAGCTAGCGACTCCATACCCCAAGTATCTTTCCTTTTACATATTATAATAATTATGAGATTTACTTCTGACATGTTTCAATTCATAGGTAGAAAATGAGGTTTTAAAGAACTATCTTTGCAAACTTAATAAAGTTATAGTACTGAATTTTAACCTAAATGGAGTTTTTATGATATGCATCTGCACCCATAACATAAATATTAAAGTCTCATGGAATATGGCAATATAACAATTCGACTATCACCTTGTTCAGATATTCTAAATGTATGCTTGGAAAAGGAAACTGTGGGTTAAAACTATTTTTGAAATTTCATATAAAATTGGCAAATAGTTGTTATACTACTATAATATGCAATTGTAGACAATGTGAGCTGTCACACTATATTAATTAGCATAAGACCATTTATACTTGTTTAGGAAGTTAATTTTACTTCTTCAAAGCTCACAAGGACAGAATTCTCCTAACATTAACATACTACGTTTATGGCAATATTACAGCAGAGGAAACCTGAAGATTGCATTCTAGAAATGTCACCATGATTTGGAAATAGCCATAGAAGAATAAATTAGCAAATGAAGTAACACTACTACTTCTGAGATTTTCTGAAGTTAAAAGCAAAATGCTGGGATCCTGAACTTGATGCTACTCTTACCTTGACAACATATAAAGGGAGAAATGTCAAACAAACCTCAGGCTGTCTCATTCCGTACTGCTGACTCCATGTTAATTGTCTCAATGCTTCCTCTCCTGTAGAACCAGAACCAATTAACACCTAATAACAAAACACTGAATGCAAAAATAAACAAACAGTCCCTGTGAGGATTTTACCAGATTGAACATCAGGACTGTCAGCAGGAAGAGACAATAGTGAGCGGTGTTCTGGTAATGTAGTGTATTTTCCAAAAAAAAAAATAAAACAGACTGAATAAGGATACTGAATGGTGCAGTTTTTGAATGTTCTAGGATAGGAAAACTATATTCATTTGGACATTTTTCTTTGTTTCAAAGTATAGAAAAATTTCTGGGTCTTATTAAGACTTTTTGTGCACATATATAAATTTGGAAATTATTTTAAATGGCATCCTAGAAGTTTGTGGCATAAAACAAACCCTAGGAAATGGCAAAAACCTGAAATGCCTGGTAGCATTTTTATTTTCCCCCATAATATTAAATACACTGGTCATTTCTATTGATTACCTTCTAAAACAGCATCTTTGAACGTGAGAGGGAAAAAGGCTAGCCATTATAGATGGCAAGATTACTATGTGGTATAGACTTTAAGGAATCTCACTATCCTAGTCACAGAATTTATACTAAAGTTGAGTATAGTGTCTTCTTGTTGAAATGTATGGATCTCCTATATTTTGCTTTCAGATATTAATCTAATCCTCTCCAAGGAACACTTCTTGTTCTATACATTATTTGTAATTGTTACAAGGAAACTAAAATTAAAATCTTGATATATAGATATGTAGACGTAGGTATAGATGATATAGACATAGATCGTATACACATACATACATATATACATACATATTTACATATACACACACACGCATATTGAGAAACAAAGTTTCCTATTCCAGAATCAATGTTATTCACAAAATATTCTGTATTGCCTGGGTTGTATTGTATTGAAAAATATGAAACCATAACATGTACAGAAATAGCACATTCTAACTAAATAAATTCAGGGCAAGTGCTTTCGCTTAACATGCACAGAGGCAATGATTCCAATGAACTCAACATGGCTCATCACAAGACAGACCAACAAGTCCAAGCATAGTTTGCCTTTCCATAAAACCTTCCTTGATGTAAATCTCCTTGTATAGCCTCCAATGGGCCCTACATATGGCCTCACTTCACTAGGTCAACCACCAACTTCAGTGATTTTCTCTGAGAGTTCTCTATTGCTAGTACTCTACATTTTATATACTGTTAATTGGGTTTCTATTTTAAAATTTGCAATATGCATAAAACCTACAATCTTATTGAATAGGCAGGTGTTTTTAAAAAAGGTTCAGTTTTTTTTTTTTTTTTTTTTTTTTTTTTTTTAGTATGAGTGCTTGCTTCCACTTATGTACATATACCACCTCTGTGGCCTGGGACCTGTGGAGACCAAAGAGGATGTTGGGATGCACTGGAACTGGAGTTACAGATAGTTGTAAGTGCTGGAAACAAACACAGGTCATCTATAAGAGGAGGCAGCACCCTCAGGTACAGCCATATTTTTATTTATGGTGAAAAAATATGTCTGACTATATAAATGTGGCTTTATAGATTCACATCACAATAGAATAATAATGACATGATAATTTTGTCAAAAATTTCGAAGGAAAGCTATTGATTATAATAGTATGATGGCTTTGGTTTCTGATGAAACAGATCTTAGTCCTGTTAGTGGTGGAACAAAAACACCTGACATAAATAATTAATTTTTCACTCTTAGTTATAGAGTTTAGAGTCATTCTTGTTATCAAGGGTGAAGCAGAGCCAAGAAGCTCACATAACAAGCCAAGGAAGAGAAGAGATAGGGGAGTGGTGGAGAGAGAGAGAGAGAGAGAGAGAGAGGAGTGGGAGTGGGAGGAGAGGAGGGAGAGAGAGAGAGATGGAGAGAGGGATGGAGGAAAAGAGAGATAGAGACAAGGATCGCAGCAGTCCTAGTAGCTTTAACCTTCAACTTGACACAGGACACAGTCACCTGAGCAGGTGGCCTCAATTGAGGAATTGTCTGGATCAAATTGGTCTGCTGAGGAGAATCTGAATTGCCAATTGATGTAGGTGAGCCCTTTCTTCTGTGGGCTGTACCATTCCTGGCCAGGAGTTCCTGGCTGTAGAAACATAAGCCTGCATGAAGTAGCAAGCAGAAACTCCTTCATATTTTCTGTTGTACTTTCTTGTCTGTGAGCATATTCTGAGTCCAGTAATCCTGTGTGGTGCAGCAGGCAGGCTTGGCATAACGGTCCTGTTGAGTTCCTGCCTTGGCTCCCTTTGGTGGATTGTGATTGGACGTGAAATCTGAATAAATCCTGTATTCCCTAAGCTGCCTTTGGTTCAGTTTTATCACAGCAAGAAAGATGAAACTACACAAGTATTAAAGGCATTCTCCTTTGTATAATGTTTACTTTTTGTGTTAGTCCATCTGGGTCCCAAAACTTGGAATAGTACCACCCACATTTTGGGAAAGTCTTGATCCCCGATTTGTTGTCTTTAGAAATGCATTCATGGGGGTATTAAACAAACCACTTAGGTGTGCCTCAGTACAATCAAACTAAGAAATCCTGGGTGAGCACATATAATATCTCCATCTCACAGAATGCTACAAAATACATAGTATGCAGAGACAGGCACATAGGATTTGGAAGGATTTAAGTTTAAAAGCTACATACAAAAGGCATGCTCAATGTAAACAAATTGTCCTTTGAGATCTCAAAATATATACACTAAAGGTTTGTTTAGCTCCAAAATAACAAAATAATTTCTTCTCTAATCCAGATTGAAAGATAATACTTTATATATTGTCAAAAAAAATTTGCTCCAGGAAAAATATTACCTAACCCCCCCCCAAAAAAAAAAGGTAATTGCCCCAGAGTTAGGATTAGGGCAGGGCTCTGTTCTTATCTTTCCAGGAGATTAAAGCATCCATTCAAGGAATCCAGGGACAACTGGACAAAGGAAACCTCAGCAGAAAACAGATCAGACACCGAAGAAGATAAGCGGCCCAGACGATCTAGCCTTGCAGACTCCCTCAATAGCTGTTTCCTCAAAAGTCTACAACCACAACTCAAAATCACTAAGATTGTTCAGCTTCACAGACTGCTCCAGCCAGAACTTCAGTAAAGGACTGAAGATCAGCTTCTGTCTACAAACTTCTTAGGACATCTAAATAGCTGAGCACAAAAAGGCTGAACATCAAATGATTCTATTAACATTTATAACCATTTTTCCATCCCTATTTGGGCACCAAATAGGTTTACTACATCCCAAATCAGCAGGAAGTCATTTATGACAGCGACGTCCCAGGCCCAGAAGGTGGGGAGGGTGTCCCCCCCCCTTTGGTTATTCGATGGATAACAGAAAATTTTGTCATTTAGGGGAAGAGACTACAAGCTGTTAAATGGTCTTGTTAAATGGATTTTGGAGGTTAGACCTAGGGACTTCTCTCTTTTTCTTTTCTGTATCCTTCTTTCTCTCCTTTGTAGGAATGAATAGAGTTGAGAAAAAAATGGGACATAGACATAGTATAGGAAAGATCAAGAAAAAAGGACAGATTATTGAATAAGCCCTTATACCTTTGTTTATTGATACAAAATTAATACTATATTAGGCTAAATTGGTATTGATCATTGTATATTAATGCAAAAATAAGATATTGGACTACATCGGTATTGATCTTAGTATATTGATACAAAATTAAGAGTGTATTTGGCCACATTGGTATTGATCTTTGTATATTGTTACAAAATTAAGGGTAACACTTCTTAAAGGTATTGTACCTAGTAATGCTTAAAAAGGAAAATGTGAAGTTTTAGCCTTTTGCTACAAACCATCATAAACTGTTTAGGATAATTAAGAAATACAAACTAACAGTCATACAAGCGTGTCATTTTGTTAGTTACTATGACAGTCTATCACAGTTATTTTCTAAGCTACTCAGAAATCAAGTTGTTAAGAGATAGCAACATTTGCTTATCTAAACATAAGAGATAGATAGGGCATCTTCAAAAACCCCAAGAGATCTGCAGAGTATGGCATTCAAAGATGTTTTCTTAAATTAAGATTTTTTTTGATATCGAGACATGCCAGCTCCTGACAGCATCCCCTATTCCACTCCAAGTAGAAGATGAGCATCGAAGAATCTCCAGTGTGAGATGGTTGAATTAGTGGCAAGCCTATCTCTTGGCAAAAAAAAAAACATGCTTCAACTGTAGACAGACTGCTGTCCAAAAAGGACAAAACTTGGAAAAAGGACAAAACTTGGAAGCAGGTAAGTCGACAGCCTAGCTCTGCCAAGACAGGGTAGGTAAGTCCTTCATAATTCCTGCTCTACAATCAATAT
>CAJQZJ010032569.1:3472818-3490810 GCA_907164525.1 Lophiomys imhausi | reverse complement strand
GAGAGAGAGAGAGAGAGAGAGAGAGAGAGAGAGAGAGAGAGAGAGAGAGGCAGGAGAGTTTATTTTGTGAACAGGGACATTATAAGCTTTGGGCAGTGGGAGGAATTTTGAGGGTTAATGTGTTAATGTGTTTGATTGGCTGGGGCTAGGAGTGCCAGGGATGCTTCATTTACATGCAGCATCATAGTCCTATCATAAGAAGGGGAACACAGTATCTCATTATCCTATGTGCACTGGGGGAGGGGGGCTGCAGGGAGTGGAGGTGGGAGAACTCCAAGCATCATTAGAGTCATGGACAAAGGCATGGCTGAAAGCTATGGTACTTAAGATTTCTCATAAGAATGGGAAGATAGTCCCAGGAATCCTATGTACTAACTGAACCTGTTTCTTATCCAGAGGAAGGGTTGGACCTGTAATTTCCCTGAGAGCTATGTGATGTTCCTCAGACAGAGGATCTGAGGTTTCCCCATATCGATAATTCAGAGAAGAGGGAACCCCACTGACAAAGGGACTCCATCATTTCACACTTAGCTCAGGGGCTTTTCGTTTGATGCCACACTTTGGCATTCGCATCACAGTTTACAGACGTTGAAGAACACACCATTTCATTGTACAAATTTCCCCACAACTAGCAGAATAGCCCAGAAGTCTAGTGGAAGTACTAGACTTCTGCATCCAATTAATAAAACCAGGAATGAAAGCATCATGACATCAAGATCAATAGCTGCTGATAGGAGCTGGAGAGATGGCTCAGTGATGAACAGCAAGTACTGCTTCTGCAGAGGACCAAGTTTGGTTCCTAGCACTTCATTAGGTTGCACATAACTGTCTGTACTTCCACCTCCATGGGATCTAGTGCCTTCTTGTCTCTGTGGCAAATATGCTCATGTGCAGATACCCACAGGCTCACACTCTCTTTAAACACAAAGAAGCAACCAAGAAAACTAGCAGGCAAACAAACACAATCTGCTGTTAGAATAAGGCATAAGCAGTTAAAATGTTACTGAAATTATAAAACAAAATATTGTGTGGGCGTGTGTTTGTGTGTTCAGACAAAACAAAGTGTTATGAAATGTGTTTCTTTACTCGCGATCTTATGATTCTTCTTCCTTTTAAAATGTAAAGAGCACAGATAGCCTATGCAGCGTTTTCTCCTTTTAGTTGCAAAACTCCACTGTCAGACCCTCTAATCAAACCAACTTGAACAAATTCAATGTTATTATCCCAGCAACCTTGCCTGGGAAGCCATTCCTGGCACTGAAGCATCTCTGCATGAAAAACAGATTCACCTCGCACTGAAGCATCTCTGCATGAAAAACAGATTCACAACATCTGGTCTGATTTCGTTTTCCTTTAATTTTCATTTTGTTGCCATTTCCATTTTATTTCCTTTCCTAATCATGTTTGTTGAACTGAAAATATCAATTTTCACTGGCCTATGTGGTCTTTATTACATTGTCTGTGTCTAGGGTTAGTAGTCTACCCTGTTGGTTCAGGTTATAGGTAAAATAGCAATTTATATGACTATAATTACCCCAGCTTTCTTCATGCAATTGAGAATGTTAGCAAACACATTTTTTTTCTGTTTGTATTAGTTACACTAGTCAAACAACCATTAAAAACTGTCTGACTATTATCTTGGTGCTATAGATCTCTGGGCCCTGATTTGTTTCTCTGTTATCTGGATGACTCATGTCCTCCAGTTAAGTCAATGACCAATATGCTTAGAAAGAAACTGATCACTGATAATAGAGGCATTTGATTAGGAGGTGGCAAAAGCTATAAGCCAGATGTAAACACAATGCAGTAACAGTCAACAGGAGATTGTAGCATATTACTCCACATTCATCCTCATTTTTCACATATTACATTTGTTAAAAATGAGGTTGTCGCAAAACATACAACAATATAAGAATCCTTAATATCCACACCCAACCTTACACCTGAAATTATCAAAATGTCATTTCTTATCAAATGCAAAAATGTAGAATTCCTTTTTTTGGGGGGGGGAGTCTTTGCTATTACATGGATCTATGTTGTTATGCGAACAAACCTGCTGTGTGATCTCTGATATCTGATACCACACTATCAATAAATATGCTGTATGCAACTAAAATTAGTCATGTCTTCATGACTGCTACTTGCATGTACACAAGTGACTCAGGTGTATTTTCAGTTATTTTATTTTCAGTTATTGTAATTTCAGTTATTCTATGGTAACTTTTATCATTTACAATTTCATCTAAAAACATCTGAGAACACATGTGGATAATTTTGAGGAAGTATTTCTAACTACATTTATTCTTTGGGTTCCCAAAAAATGCCTAGCCTCACATTTGGAGGAACAGCACTGAGAAGAGCAGGAGTCATAACCCTTCATTGCAATAGTGCAATGAAAACTGCTTGCCCTCTCAATTTGATTTGAAGCTCTCTGATTCATCATCACAAAGAACAAAAATGGAGTTAAAATATTGTGGGATTTTATGTACACTGAGAGAATATTTCATGTCCACTATCTGTGCAATATATTCACCTCAAAGGCTACTCAGCTGCCAGAACTGTCAGTGTTATGGGAAATTTTTCAAAATTTATGCGAAATTTGAGGGTTTTTTTTTAGTTTTAGATGTGAAATTTTATGGTGAAAGGCTCTTATATATTTAATTGTAAACTAATCTTGATAATCTGTATACACAAAGTATTGTGCACACTTGTTATCTCCTTCAATTTTCTAAGGAAAACAAAGAAACAATCACTATTATTACTCTCCTTCTTATCAAAGAAACAGCCAGATGGTAATCCAGATACCTATTCCAAGTTCAAATGCTGCTGTTCAATAAATGAAAGAGCTGATCCTAGGGAGTCTGACTCAGGTTTGCTCTAAGTATTCTTGGTACTGCCACAGTATTATAAGCATGTCACAATGAATTACAATACAGATACATTTCTCATGGCTACTTGGAAAAATAATCAGAGACAATTGTTTTAATGTCTTGTTTTCTTATATTTCAAATTGGTTTCTGAGCAAATTTTTCCTTCTAAGAACATTACCGATCTAGAACTCATTAAATTGGCTTTGTCTTATTAAACGACTGAATTTTCTGTTTAGAAGGTCCCTCTGATAGTAATAAAAGACTGCCAATCTGACTTTCTAAGAATATCCAATACCAGTGAATAGATTTATGCAATAGTGAGAAACACTCAATTACTTTAACAGAAAGTTTTATTTTAGGGACATGCATTCTAAGTATCCTGAGGATTGAAACAACTATACCTAAAAGGACAAAAGCAGGGATGGAAGATTTGAGTCAATTCATCATTTTTATTATGTACTCCAGCCTTTACCCAAAACGCATTTAAATGTCATATTTCAGTGGCATTTATGGTGATTTCACCACTCCACTTTATAGTAGCCTGTGCATCTATCAAGTGGATATCCAGCTTCTATGCAACATGGCATGCTACCCTTCCTGGTGATTATAAGAACAATCAAAAAATGGCTTTGGACACTGCTACTTTAAGCATTACTCTAAACACTAAATATTTATTTTCCCCTTACCCCTTAGTTAGCTACAGCTGTAATACTGACTTATATTTATTTGAAGCTATGTGAGATGACACCAGCAATTCTCTAGTATTTACATGTTTTCATTCATTAGTCACTTCGACATTCACTCTAACAGCTTCAAATTGCTTTTAAAATCTCTTTCCTTTTCTGTGGTACATCTACACAATGGAATACTACTCAGCCATTACAAACAACAAAATCCTGCAATTTGCAGCCGAATGGATGGAACAAGAGAAGCTTATCCTGAGTGAGCTAACCCAGACTCAGAAGGATACACTTGGCATCTATTCACTTATAATCAGATTTTAACCATAAAGTACAGGATAACTATACTACAACCAATGCACCAAAGGAACAGGAACATAGACTTTGTTACCTATCAATGAGACACTTTTCCCTAGTGGTGGTGCCTTGTAGGCCCCCAGTGTATGAGGAGGCTCTTGGCCCTCATATGAATGCTGAACTGGGGCAGGGGACTGTTATGTAGGGACACTCCACTCCAGAGGAGTGGGATGGAAGGGAAAGGGTGTACAGGGTGGGGGGGCAGAAATGGGAGGGGTGGAAAGAGCACTCTGTGATAGAGATGTAACCTGAAGTAATAAATACATATTTAAAAAAAGAAAACCTAAAAAAATCTTTTTGTTTTTAATGTTTATTTATTACTTTAAGTTACATCTCCATCACTGTACCCTCTCTCCACCCCTCCCGGTTCCACCCTAGCACCTTCTCCCCCCTCTCCAACCTATCCTACTCTTCCGGAGTGGGTTGCCCCTACATATCAGCCCCCTCAGTTTAACAGTCAAATAAGGGTTAAGAGCTTCCTCTTGCACTGGGGGCCTACATGGCAACTCCATTAGGGTAAAGTGTCCTACTAACAGGTAACAAGGTCTATGTTCCTGTTCCTTTTGGTGTGTTGGGTGTAGGATAGTTATCCTGTAGTTCATGGCTAACATCCAATTACAAGTGAGTAGATGCCATGTGCAGCTTTCTGAGTCTGGGTTAGATCACTTAGGATGAGCTTTTCTAGTTCCATCCATTTGACTGAAAATTACATGATTTCCTTGTTTCTGATAGCTGAGTAGTAGTCCATTGTGCAAATATACCAAACACTTTACTTTTTCAAATGGTAGCTTTTGTTTCCTCCCCAAATATAAACTTAGAGTTTGCTCAATCCTGTATGCTCCTTGATCAGAAACATACCATATTCTAATCTCTATATGATGGCTAGTCATTAAGATTTTCTTACTACTATTCATAGTCAGGAATTTACTGCAAGTAAACAGTTATTTTCATCCACACTTCTTCTTTATATACTTTCTAATGTTCCTTCTTTCAACCTCCAAATTTCATTTGCACTCAAGCTATCAAAAGTATCATACCATGGTCAGCCCCCAAAATCTTTGCCATTTATAAATGCTCCTCCCTCCCCCTATTTATTTCTTCAATAATAGTCTTACAGTTTAGTGAAATGGTCTTGCCAATTCCACATTTAGATTAAGAAAGTGCAATCTAAAATGTCATTGACTGATACTCAGATAGCTAATGAGTGCACTAAACACTTTGAAAGAGCAGTGTTTAGCAACCTAGCTGAAAATGAAGATATAACTCACAGGCTGGAATGGAGAGAAAATTTTAATCAGGAAGTTCTTCTCACTGATCTTTATCCTTATGTACAGACTAAAACACCAAAATTACATTTTGTTGTCTGACTCTTGTGCCATACATTGAATAAGAATATATATGCATGTATAATTACTGCCATGTCTGTGTATGAATTTGTACCACATGTGCACATGCTTGTTAAGGCCAGAAGAGGATCTCAGATGCCCTCCAGTTTTCCAATATTCAAGGTTGGTGCTTCGAAGCCTCAAGAACTCTTAACCCCTGTCATGTCTTCTTCACATATAATAATATAATATAATAATTAATATAAATTAAAATTTTGATTAAGGGTGCATTATTATAAAATAAAATTATAGAATTTCTAGTTATATTCTGTTAGCATCATTAATATTCTATTAAAACTACTTCTATTGATAATTTCTGAGTATTCTGGTTGTCCTTTATGTGCCAAATAGCTAGCCCAAAGAAGAATGACTAATGATTGTATCTTCAAATGAGATACTCAGAGTAATAAGAAGATATCAAATAGAAATATTTCATCTTGAGAATTTTATCTCACCTTAACTTTGCTTCATATTCTTGGCTCAGCTAGCACAGCTTCTAAATTTCCACCTCGCTTTGTCTTATCCTTCTATCTAAATTCCCACATAGTTTCTGAACCTGCACAGGGTTTATTAAGAACAAACTGAGAATGAACCTAGAGGTTTGCTCTCCAGTTGTTGTGGGAAAACCAGAAAAGAAAATTAAACCGTAATAAAATATGTACAACCAAACCATACTGACAGAGTGCAATAATGTAAAGTTTATTATCACTTCAGCTTGTAGAATTTAAATTGACAGTGGTTTGGTAAATCCAGCCAGCAATGGATGACCTCTGACAACAGTGAGATTATGAGTGTAAGAGATCTCCATCTTCTGCCTTATTCATCAAATAAATACCTTGGCATGCAATAGTAAAGTGAAACAGAATACTGATGATTATCCTTTTGAAATAAATATTTGAATAACATTCTAAAGTACACAAGGTCCAAATATAAGAGTTTGCAAACAAACCTAGAACCTTGGGACTTCTCTTCACTCCTTTCTCCTAAGCAAAGCCCTTTCGAGTACTCTAACACTCCTATCCCTGCCTGTGGTAGTCCTCATGTCTGGGAAGCTCCAAGTACCCTATGCCTGCCTTTCCTACTTTTCTCTCTTTTACACAATATTTTCCACCCCCATGCTCCAGGTTGCTTTCTAATCCTCTGATTAATCTTTGCTCAACACATGCAATTACATGTAATTGTTAATGGTCATTTTTTAAAATGTAAAAAAAATTATGAAAATGTATCCATATTTTCAAAGGCTGTGTAAGTTAAATGTTCTGATCATAAGAGGAAACTGAGATGCCACTGAAAGGTTTCTAAGCAATTAGCTCTGACAACTTCTACCTTCAGATGTACAGACTCCTCTCAGGAAACTCAAACATACAACGGCACACAATCCTCACTTGATTACTTTAGCAACTTAGTTTTAAATCAAATGTAAATCATATTAGGCCACCATACCAGAAAATGAGGGTATGCATCCTGAAGTCCATCAGAGTAAGCTCTGCTCCTGATGCTCAGTCCTTGAATTCAGGCCATTTTAACACTGGTAAGCCAACCTTCTATCCCATCCCTCTGCCTGTCCACACTTTATCTACATTTCAATTTTGTATCACTAGGGACTGACTATACATTACATTAGTCAATCCTTGGCCTTGCTGCTACTTGGCAGGTAGCAAAACTTTATAGAATAAACTATCAAATAGTTAAATTAAGAATATAAGCAAAAAGAGTAATCATGGCAATGAATTGAGAAATCCAAGGTAAGATGGGCAATAGAGATAGGTGGGAAACATTTTCTGGTGGTCCCATATGGTAAAAGGCATTTTTCACAAAAGAATCTATAATATGTGTTTTTAAAAGATAGTAATTTGTTGTAGGAGAATGGTGTCCTCAAATTGAGGTCTTTGGAGGATGTGGCAAATGTGTTGTTCATGGCTCTTGGATTGGTTAGCTCCAACAACATGGAGAAAAAAAAAAGGTCATCAGATACAAAAAGGGAACAGATAGAGAAGTCAACAGACTGGGTCAACTGAACAAATGTGAACCACACATAAAGACAGACAAAAAAGAAATAGAAGTGAAAATCAGGTTCCAGCGTTAAGTTTGTTTAATATTAGTGCATTTAATTTATTATTCATGGAACAGTATTTGACAAAACTTTAAAAATGACATCTACTCACTTATAATTGGATTTTAGCCATATAGTACAGGATAACTATCCTACAACCAGCACACTAAAAAGATCAGGAACATAGACTTTGTTACCTATTAATGGGACAATTTTCCCTAGGGGTGCTACCATGTAGGCCTCCAGTGCAAGAGGATGTTCTTACCCTCATATGACTGTTGAATTGAGAGGGGCTGATATGTAGGGACACTCCACATCAGAGGAGTGGGAAGGGTGGGAGAGGGAGGAGAGGATGGTAGAGTGGAACCAGGAGAGGTGGAAAGAGGGCACTATGATGGAGATGTAACTTGATGTAATAAATAAACATTATAACAAAATAATAAAATAAAATAAAAATGACCATTAACAATCTGTTTAGGAAGTATACTGAAGAAAGTTACAGCATAGATATCTACATGTTCTTAAATTAACCAATCAAAAAGAATTTTAAATATAAAAGGACTGATACAGTGTATTGATTTTACAAGATAGATCATGATTTAACAAGATGTGGGTTTAAACTATTAAAGAAGGAGACCCAGAAAGGGATGAGTAAATTATGATCCCAAATAATAATATCTGTGGTATGAAATCTCCATATCTAAGTCCTACTGGTTGCTATAACTCATCTGGATCCTCTTTCCATGAAGCAATATCACCCCAAAATAAAACCAGTTGATTGTTTTGTTTTGATAATTTTGTTGCACTTTTATATTTATTGTTGAACCAAAGAGATTATTAAAATAGTTTAATATTTAACTTTAAAATAAATGATCTGTTCCAGTAGTTCAAATGTAAAATTTAAAATCCTTCAGTGTCCTATTTACATAGATATGGGTACAAGGAGAAATGAATTCAGAAATGTGGCATGGAAATGACCCTCTAGTTCCAATTCTTTGTAGCAGCTACTTGGGCATCAATCTTATTTCTTAAGAGAATCTCTCCAAATTTACATTTGGGAAGCCCTGCCTTTGCACACTATTCAGTGTTAACATTTTGCAATTGCTCTTTAGAGGCCAATATTAAATTCATGTATTATGCATTTTATATTCTTCACAGTTCTTATATAATAAGAATGTCTTCCTTTTCTTCAATGACTCAGCAGCACCTTTGTTTCTAAAGAAAGTAACAAACTTCCTGAAATGGCATTGATCAGAACACTCACTGTAGTGTCTGGGATACTGAGGGAAAAATATTTTAAGTTCAAAGTCAGCCTTGTACCACAGGGAGAAATGTCTCAAAAAATTCAAAAGCAAAATAAAACAAAAAAAAATACTTGAGACTAGCTACTAATATTTTTCTCAATATCGCATTCAATGAATAAACATAGTTTAGGGATATGTTGTTTAATTGATTTCTATCACTTAATATGATTTTCCCTAAGATGTCTTTAATTTTTTCTGTATCTTTTATGACAGTAGAGTGTGTGGTTATCCCAAATTCTAGTGAATTTCTAATAAAATAACATTAATATTCTTTATTTTATCTGGTATAAATCTACTTCATATTCTCTGTTGATGCCTAATGCTGTTTGCTAGCATCGAAAGAGTTAATATTTGAGTGCTATGGATTCAGTTCTTAGACAGTTTCCACCCACAAGGTTGTATATTTTGTCAGACTCTATTTTAAGGATGATATATATTATTTAATTTTTTAATTGAAAATATATTCTTATACAGAATATTCTGACATATAGCCCCACTCCCCCTTCCCCCAGTTCACTCCTACTCCATTTCCCTTCGGAAAAGAGCAAGTCTCCAAGAGTCAACAACCAAACACGATAAAAAAGGACACAATACCATAAAGCAAAAAGTACTCCTAGTGAGGCTGGATGGGAAAACCTACTAGGAGGAAATGCCCCAAGAGCAGGCAAAAGAATCAGAGACACACCCGCCCCCACTATTAGGAGTTCCACAAAACACTAAGCTAACAGCCATAACATGTTCAGAGAGGACCTGGTGCATACCCATGCAGAACCTGTGTTTACTGTTTCAGTCTCTGCGAGCCCAAGTGAGCCCACGAGATTTTATTTCATGAAACTGACTTATTTCATCTATGGCTTCAAATCACTAAAGTCTCCTTTTTTAAGGTTTTGATATTCTAAATTATTTTTTTTTTAGATCTTTACAACTCCAGAGATGGTGTTTTTCTTTTGTCTTACTTACAAGTAAACATATTAGTAATATCTGTTTCTTGGTTATTTAAGATTTAGATACATTTTTTTTACTATTTTGAAATGAATTCTCTGTGAATTTTACATTTCTGTATTTCTCATTTTCCAAAGTCCTCTCAAGCATGTCAGGTTCACACAAATAAATTGCTTTCCAAAATGTCTACTTTTTTATTATATATATATATATATAATTTCCTCTTAATAAGATAATGTAGCCTATAATAGATGGATTCTTTTAAACTAAATAAGACTTCATTTTTTTTGTATAATAAGTGATCAACCTTCACATTAGTCCATACATGTCTGCTTACCACAGGGGTGAAATACTAGGGTATAATGAGATGATCCCACCATTCGGGAATCTACAGACATGACGACGACCTGCCTCCCTTTCTCCAGTCTTCCTCTGGCATGAACTTTGAGAGTTGGTTAAAGAGATATTTGATGTTAACAGAGTTAGTGCAGTGGTTTCTCTATAATAACTGAAATAGATATCAAGGCTGAAGAATTAAAGAAAAAAAAGGAAAATCAAACTGTAAATTGATACTCTTTTCTTAAATTCCTTAAAGTTGTCCTTCCCGTATAAATTTACAGTTTCCTTTTTAAATTGCAATTGGTCTGAGCACCAATTTTCCCTGAGCTGCCTTAGGGATGGACATGCCTGCTTAATCTTTATATTGCAAGCGTCTGAGTCATAGGAACTGATAGAGTCAGTAAATATTTGTTAATTGGATAAATGGATTTAATGGATATGTATAATATGCTCATATAACTCAGGGAAGTATAACCATTTTTGTATTATAATATGGAAGTTTGATAGAAATCACTTTTTTCTATTACAAATACAAGAATGGCACAATAAATCATTCCAACAACTGCCTTAATATTTTTTTCCTTTGACTCACAATTAAAGCTTTATAATACTAATACTCTGAATTCTCTCTTATTTTCTAAATGGTTTTGACTAAGGAATGTCTGGACACACACTAGAATTTAATGACCAGAAATGCATGTTGATTAAATCTTAACCTTAAATAATTCTAGCAGTGTAAATCCCTGGTGTTATAAATTTTAACATAAATTAGTCTATAGCAATATGGCAAGGATAAGAAAGAGAAGTCCTAAGCTTTCCAAAAGAGTCTCATACAAGGAAAATCCTTTAAATCCTCTTTGGCTGATTGAAATTCTCTTTTAATGTATCCTTAGGTAAATAGTGAATGACACGAATAATTGTATTTCATTTAAATGTAAATTGTTATTTTTAAAAAGGACTTTTATCCCCATGAGATGAAAATTTTATTATCTTAAGATCACATCTGTGGATTTAGGAAATAACATGAGACTGATTTCAAAAATTGCAAAATCAACTTGATCTACACATTTCCCCCTATGCTGTGCTGTACATTTTTGACAGTGTAGCTCAGGAAATCACAGCAGGCAAACAGTTCAGAATAATTCATTGGAATCACAGTTTCATTTGAGAAAGAGACCTTGTATGCAACACTGAAATCATTATGTTCACTATTAACGTAAGTATCAGGCCCCATTCAGACATGCATTCCTTGAACCCAGGAAAATATTTTCAAAAAATGTCCTGACAAGTATTAAGTTTTGCTTGGGCACTCCATAGACATGTTAAAATAAATCAATCAAACAACAACAAATTAAAAACACTTAAGCATTGTTTTCCATGACAATTATATATTTAAAAAAATAGCTGATAATAACTACTACTTAACACTTTGTGTTTGTAGTTTGAGAAGTTAGTATAGGCTAAGAACATTTATTAAGCATCGGTCCTTCTACTAAGTCCTGTCAAAGTTACCACTAGACAGGCAGTGCTCTTGTTCCTATTTTGTAAATAAGAAAACCAAAATACAAGGAGGTGACAGGAGCGATGCATGGTGAAGCTAGGACTGATTCCCTCCAGAACATTTTGCTTTATGATCCACTTTTTAATCCTTTGTTTCAAAAAGAATAATTCCAATATGGCCAATTGAAAATTTCAACTCTCAGACCAGGGCAGTCACTGATACAACATTCCAGTTATTTATCAACTCAACGTTTAATTAGAAATGTTTGATATAGGAGTCTATATAAAGATATAAACTAAAAACTGCATATGGGTATCCAGGAAGTCCTACTTGTTTTAATCAACTAGAAAGTTTTAATTAGTCAAAACTCTGTCTGTCAATACTTATTAGAGTAGAAATCCCTTAGTTTGTTCAAATTCTGTTATCCCTCATAAAGAGCACAAGAATGATGGTCCAACCCCAACTTACTGTTCTGAAACTACATAAAAAGTAAAGCCTTTTTAAAAATTGTACAATTACATGTTGCTTACTGTATTAATTACTTTTCTATTGCTGTGATGAAACAAAAACAACTTAGAGAGGAATGGGTTTGTTTCATCTTATGTCTTTCAGGTCACACTTCATTATGGATTGAAGTCAGAGCAGAAGCTCAAGGTAAGAACTGAAGCAGAGGCCATGGAAGAACACGACTTACTGGATTGATATCCATGGCTTTTTCAACCTGTTTTCTTATACCATTCAGGATGACCTGCCCAGGGATGGGCCCTCCTCCAGTAATCACTGATCACAAAGTTCCCCACAGGCTGGCCTACAGGGCCAAAGTGATAGAGGCAATTTCTCAATTGAAATTCCTTTTCCCACACAGGTTGGGTCAAGTTGACAAAAACCACCCAGCATACTCTCTAACAAAAAGGATTACATCTAGATACTCATATAATACTATATATTCCTAATAATGAACATGAGAATACTAACTAAATTGTATTAAAGGACTTAAATGAACAGATGGCTGGATTCGAGGTATAGATAATACTTCATATAAGTATTTCATACCTATGAAAGGCTGGTATCTTTTTACACACCCTATTGACATTTTAGTTTCTTTCCTTCGACCTGTATTGAAAGAAATAATCAAACTGACTCCTCCCTCATACAGTTAGGCTTAGTTCAATGACATTTAACTAGCTGCATCTGTCACTAGCAGGCCTGTGAGCAGAACCGGACTTAGATACCTATCCTTTTGAATCACCAATCTCCACTATACCAACTTCTATTTCTTAACTGGAGTTTTTTAAATGTTGATGTCATTAAGGAAAGATCAAACTGAAGATTCATCAGCTTGAGGGATAGAGGAGTATACTTTCAGGATTAATACTGGTTTATACCTGAATTAATAAATTAATTCCTAGTTATGTAAATATCTCATTGCAGAAATATTTTAGTTATACTAAACATATATAACTAATCAACAGGTAATTTATAAAAAGTTTTTGAAATGATTGTCATTTAAATATAAAGACAAGATGTGAACAGGGACATATCCCAATCTACCTGGGAGATTAAAGCAAAAGAAATAATAATGATTTAAAAATTAAAAAAAAAAACTCTTCAGATCAGGGGTATGATGCCAGCCTGGGGAAGAAAACAGGGGGATGCTATCTGAAAGAAATGTCTAATTAATTAATTAAATTTAATTTGAAATGAATATTTTTTTATATTATCAAAAAACCCAATTTGCTCTAGAAAAGATATTACCTGCCCCTCCCCCAAAAAATGTTGTGCCCCAGAGTTAGGATGAGGGCAGGGCTCTGTTCTTATCTTTCCAGGAGATTAAGGGCATCCATCTAAGGAGTTCAGGGACAACTGGACAACTGAAACCTCAGAAGAAAAGGGACCAGACACCAAGGAAGACAAGTAGCCCAGATGATCCAGCCTCACAGACTTCCTCAAAAGCTTTTTCTTGAAAAATCTACAACCAGAACAATTCAAAATGGCTAACTAAGATGATTCAGCCCCACAGACTGTTCCAGTCAGGACTTTGGTAAAACCCTGAAGTTCAGCCTCTGACTAAAAACTTCTTAGGATGTTTAAATAGCTCAGCACAAAAGAACTGAACATCAAATGTTACTATTAACTTGCTTAACCATTTTTTTCCATTCTTATTTGGGCCCCAAACAGGTTTCCTACATCCCAAAGAAACAGGAAGTAATTTTAAGAGAACAATGCCCCATTCCCAGAAGGCAGGATAGGTAATCTCCCGTCTTTGGTCATTTGATGGGTGATAGATGTTTTTTGTCATTTAGGGGGATTGGTTACAAGTTGTTAAATGGTCTTGTTAAATAGGTATTGGAGGTTAGAACCAAGGACTACTTTTTCTTTTCTGTATCCTTCTTTTTCTCCAATGCAGGGTAGAAAAGATTTGAGAAAAAATGGGATATAAACATAAAATAGGAAAGTTAAAGAAAAAGGGACAGATTATTGAATATGCTCTTATATCTTTTTTATATTTATATAAAAATTTAAGATTATATTTGGCCACATTGGTACTGACCTTTGTATGTTGATACAAAATTAAGATTATATTTGGCTACATTGGTATTGATCTTTGTATATTGTTACAAAATTAAGGTTAAGTCTTTTTAAGGTATTGTACCTATGTAACACTTAAAAATACAATGTGAATTTTTGGCCTTTTGATAGCAATTATAATATACTGTTTAGTATAATTAAGAAATACAAACTAATAGTCATTCAAACATGTCATTTTGTTAGATTCTAGCATAGTTTATCACAGACATTTTCTAGGTAAACCAGAAATCAAGTTGCTAAGAGACAAGCAACATTTGCTTATCCAAATTTATGGAGATAGATAGGTGGTCTTCAAAACCCTCAAGAGATCTTTAGAATATGGCATTTAAATATGTTTTTTTTTTTTTTTTGGTTTTTCGAGACAGGGTTTCTCTATATAACAGCTCTGGCTGTCCTAGACTCACATTGTAGACCAGTCTGGCCTCAAACTCACAGAGATCCGCCTACCTCTGCCTCCCAAGTGCTGGGATTAAAGGTGTGCGCCACCAATGCCCGGCTTAAATATGTTTTCTTAACTTATGTTTTTTTTTTTTTAATATTGAGACATCTCAGCTCCTGAGAGCACCCTCTATTCTACTCCAAGTAGAGGGTGAGCATCAAAAAAATCTCCATTTGGAGATGGTTACCTTACTGGTAAGCTTGTCACTGGGCAAGAAAAATCCTTTGCTTCAACTGTGGACAGAGTGCTGTCCAAAAAGGACAAACCTTGGAAGCAGGTAAGTCAACAGCCTAGCTCTGTCAAGACATGGTAGGCAAGTCCTTCATAATTCCTGCTTTACAATTAATGTCTGTCAGAGATACTGGGCCAAGAGGTTGAAGATAGATGCTCTAATGTATGGAGAGAAATTGGGGAATGTCCAGGCTGCCAGTTCTCTGTCATTTCTTAGTTTTGGAAGCTGCTGGCTCTGCACCTCCTGTATAATCCGATACATTTATCCTTCTCAGGTCTCTGATGTGGGTGAAGAATAGATAGTTATAGTCTCACAGTGAAATTTAAATTGTTTAGGAATTAAGAGGGTATTCTAGGTCTAAAAAGATATTTTTAAGTTGGTAATGCAAGTTAAGATGGAAACTGAGTTAATTATACAACTCTAAACTCATTGAGATAGATGGATAATAGAATATTAATATCAGTTGCCAAATATGTATGGACTGGTCATTGGGAATGTATGTTATACATTATAACTTTTATAAACATGGCCTAATTATTTTATTGTTTTGTATTATATTTATTGTTATAAGAAGAAGAGCTTTTTTACTGGACTAAAAAGGAGAGCTGTTGGTGGGAGAAAGATAACCTTAAACTTAAAAAAAAGTAGATAGAAGGCTGGGAGGGAAGAGGGTAGAAGGGTGGGACTGGAAAGGGAATGTGGGAAGGGATTATGACTGAGATGTGACTTGAAGAATAAATAAATAAAATTTAAAATGCTACTTTGCTTGCTCCTCACTTTTTAATCAATTAATTTGTTAGTTTTGATTATGGTATTTGTGTTCATGTGATTGTATGTGTGTGATATGTGTGTCTGTGTATATGGGGTCCATGTATCCACGTGCATACACATAGTAGTTGAAGAAAGGGGACAGGTGTCTTTCTCAATTCCTCACCATCATATTTTTGAGAAAAAAACCTCTCACTGAACCTGAAGTTCAACACTTCATCCTGGTTGGCTGATAAGGAAGCTTCCAGTTTCTACCTTTACCCACAACAATGAGGCCACACTAGAATTTATATGAATGCTAGGGATTTGAACTCAGATCACCTTACTCTCACACCAAGAACTCTTACCCACTGAGCCATTTCTCAGGTTTCTGTTCTCTTTGTTTCTTTGATAAAAACAAAAATACTTACAAAACTGAGATTTACTACTTAGAGCATTTAAAGTTAGGAAATATGACAACTATGTGTTTAGTATGATATCAAATATCTAAGTTTGAATTGTTTTCTCAAATTGAAAATAATTAGAATATAATGGCTGGATTTAGGAAACATTTGAAACAAAATGAATGATGAGTAGACATTATTAGAGACCTCAGAGACAAAGATGAAAGCATATACACAAAGGAGGTTCAGACTGCAATAAAAATGTTAAATAATGTGTGGAGTGATATAAATCTTATTAGCTATTTAAAAATTGTAACAAGCAATAACTAAAGATTAGTATTTTAATCTATAAATCTTTAAAGATTAATGTTGAACTTGTACTATCCAATTGTAACAAGAATATGGAAAAATTATAAAGTGTGAAATTGTTAATGAGTCAAGACCAAGAAAAGCCTACAGCTTTTTAGGTGAGAAATTTATTTCTTAGAATTTATAAAAAAGTTTTGAATATTAACAAATATTTTATTGAAGCAAAAATATAATAACTGGAAGGAACATAGAAGTTTGAACAACAAGAATATGCTAAGAAAAACAATTCATCTAGTTAATGGTGAACTACAAAACCTTCAAAGAAATAAAACTAAAGTGTAATGTACTAAGGTGTGTTACTTACAAGTATTATATCAGCCAAAAATGGTAAATATCTTAGTTTAATAGATATCTTCTGTTTTAATTTTATGAATTAGTAAAATGCAATTAAAATATAACAAAATAGTACTATTTGTGTTTGGATAGTAATAATATAGGTGACTATTTTCTACTTTATAAGGTTAAACGATGATATATTTCTATCCTTAAAAAATATTGTTTTTGAAGAACAGGTATAAAATGAACACTACTCTTCACAATAAAGAAAGATTTCATATGTGTGCAATTGTGCAAATGTGTATGTATGTGAGTGTGTGTGATATGTGTATACATATGTGTGTGCATATGTGTATGTGTATGTATGTGCTTTTCTATATATGTATGATTATGTACATGTATGTGCGCATGTGTGTATGTGTGTGTATATATGTATGTATGTATGTGTGTGAGCATCTATGTGTGTATATGTTTGTGTGTGCTTATGCATGTGTGTGTGTGCTTTTGGAGAGGGATCAGCTGCTATTGCTGAGGATTAAACACAGAGCCTTGTAAAAAACAATCTAACCTTAGCTTCATCTTAAGCCCCAAGTATTGAAAAATCTTCATCAATAATGTGTAGAATAGATTTCATACAGAATGCCATATATAACTCACAATGGTTATGAAGATTTTAATATTTAGATTATATTCCTTAGAATATCAGGGGTTTCTTATAACAAGTAAAATAGCTAGTATGATACAAATAAAAATACTAATGCAATATTTTGTATAGTGCATACATTGAAAAATAGATCTGAGGTAATGGGTTAGCATAGAAGATTGCCTGGGTAATAAACAAACATGTTCAAACTGTGAGAGATTTGTATAAGATCATTGTAGGAAATTAAAGATTCTCGAGGTGGATCCAAGATGGTGGTGGCCCCTTCGCGGATGCTTTTTGATGCTGGGAAAACAGCTATAAAGCCACAGGGTTATAAGACACTGAGCAACAATTTGACTGATCCCAACATGCTGGGTTTCACCCAGCTACCCAGGGATTATTAAAAGTCCCTGGGCAGGACTCTCCTGTCGGGAGCCGCAATTGCCATTACAAGATGGCGCCGGCTTCCTGCTTCCTGGTTCTTCACGGAGGTGCTGTGCCGGTGTGCGCATGCGCTTGGCACTGCGATCTCATGCTAATTAGGTGATTCCGTATGAGCCAATGAGGGTTCGACAAGTCTCCTTATATGCTATATAAGCGGCCGCTTGCCGGAGCTCGGGGTCCCTCTCCACCATGCTATCTAAAAGAGCTGTTCAATAAATGCTGTCAGAAGAATCCTGAGTGTGGTGTGCTCCTTATCGGCGAGGACGCGCGCCACATCTGGTGCCGAAACCCGGGAACAAGGCCGAACGTCTCGGGAGCTCCGGTCCAGCTACGAGGGATCCTGTAAGCTCGACAGAGGATTCAGAACTGACGGCGGAGGAAGTCTAGACGCTTTTCTGCAAGGTATGGTGGATCCCCT